>SRPZ01000089.1:0-98697 GCA_018360255.1 Claviceps maximensis
TTTGGAGAGGGAGGGGGGGTGGGGGGCTGCGGCTGTCTCACTGCTGGCCTGAGGAATTACAGTCGGTTCAGGTAATCCGAACTGGAGCATTTCGACATGATTGCATACACAATGTTGGATGTAAAAGGTTTGGGTGTAATCTACGACGGATTGTGCCAACACCGACCAGGCGGCATGGTTTCGGGTTTCGGGTTTTGGGAGAGAGGAAGGAGAGGAGAGGGAAAGGGAAAGGATTTAGGGTCGGCTTGGGGTCTGGGTTATAACGTTCCCCCATTCCATTTCGTCCCATTCGTTCCAGGGAGACCAGACGCCAAGATGCGGATGCAGTTCGTCGGAGCGCTCCTTGGCTGCGTTGCGATTGCGTGCGGGTCGGTAGCATGCCATGCCTGGCCTGCCTGGATGATGATGCAGGCAGATATGGCGAGAATTGGACCGAAGTTCAGGGACTCTTTTTGTGATGAGGAGGGAGCGTTGGTGGCTGACTCGACCTGTTGAGTCTTGTATGGCCCCTGCTCAGTTTTGGAGTAATTTTGCAGCGTCATTTCATCCAACCATCGCCCTCACGTCAAACATCCAACATCGAACATCGTTCGTGCCCCCAGCCCAATCAATACCCCGTCGCCGTCGCCGTCGCCGTCCCATTCCCATTCCCATTCCCATTCCCATCCCCACGTTCCACGCTACATCATCTCTCCGCTTTATTTCTTTCGCATCCGCTCCTACGTCAGCTAGTTCTGCTCTGGTCGCAACCAGGCCAATCCGCGCCCCAGTCCCCATTCCTCGCGCGCTGGTCCCTCCTCTCCTCTACGCCTGCCGCTCGAGCCTGTCCGACCAACAATTCGCTCGCTCCATCTCCTTCGCCTGCTGGTCTCTGCTCGCTGCTCGATTCGACGCTGACGCTGCTCGATTTGACCTCACCAACAAACCGCTCCCCATGCCAACGCCAATTTGCCTTGCTTGCCATCGACCTTTGTACCTTGCGCAACTATCGTGGTGCTGCGCACAGGCACAGCGGAGGCCGCCAATCTCAACATCCGGTAGCTGGATCGAAACGATACTCGGTGCCTGCTAGGACGAAGGTGACGACGAGCGGGAACCAGCACACGACAGCCACGAAAACGAGTCGACCTTGTCCCAACCCTATTTCTCGAATCAATGAGATAGCGCAGTCATGACGAGCTTTCTCACCAGGATCAAGAGCGCCAGCTCGGTACGCCACTCTCCCTCCTGAGCGAGTCTCTTGGCCGCGATTGTTTTGTTCTTTTCTTTCGTCTTCTATAGCCTCAGCGTCCGAAACCGCTATCGACCTACCATCCTTGTTCCTTCCTGTTTCTCGGCAGACCGAATCTGCCTTTTTGGCTGTCGGCCAAGCCCTCTGTCCACGGTCTCTTTGCTGATTACTTGCTGCCTCTGCATAGGCATTGCCGAACCAAACGTCCAAAGATGCGCAAGGAAAGAAGAAGGACGAGGCTGTCTTCGAAGTCACACCCCTGGAAAAGATGTTGCAGAATGCAGGTCCACTGCGTGAGGACGGCAGTGACAGGTTCTTTGGGTTCGAGAATGTAAGCGCTGACAGTCATTGTCGCCTGGCCCAGGATTCTTCTTTGTCTATCAATCGCGTCAATCCCGTCGATCAATTCTCCCGAATCAAGGGCGCAAAACTGGAAAATTCAAGTTTTGCTGACAATATTTTCTTTTCCTATAGTTTGGAAATACCTGGTATGGCTTGTTGCGCTTCAAAAAAAAAATCTCTTTCGTCGTACGTTCTGCTCCCGAGCTGACATGTCTGTCCATCACAGCTACTGCAACTCCATCGTGCAAGCCCTCTTCTATTCTGAGCTGTTTCGACAAAACGTCATCGACTATCCCTCCTCTTCACCGTCAGATACACTTAATGGCAGCACTCGTCGTTCGAAAGTCAATGTCACGCTTCGACCCCCCATGACGCCCAATGCGACAACGCCACTACAGAAACAGAGAAGTGGAAGCGCGTCGCAGACGCTCAAACCGCGACAGACCATAGGCTCGGTCCAGGCAGCAGCCGGTCAAGCCGTTAAGCCCGAGGACAAGCCTGATACTCCCGAGTACAAAAAGAAACAAGCCATGTTAAAAGGGCCCATATTGGAGCTTGCACGGGAAAACACTGTCGCTTACGGCATGGAAGAATGCACCTTTACTGGTTTAAAAGACATATTCCTTGCGCTGCGGGAGAGTTCTTCGCGGACTGGCGTTTTGAGCCCGCAGCGATTTCTTGAAATTTTTAAACGCGACAATGAAATGTTTCGCAATTCTATGCATCAGGATGCACATGAATTCTACGGACTAGTGCTCAATGACGTCATTGCAAACGTGGAGAAGAATGCGCGCAGACAGCAGGAGCTTGAAAGTCTAAAAGAAGAAGAAGAAGAAGATCTTGCGCCGTCGGCGAGAAACATCGTTGAATCTTCTGTCTCATCACCAAATCATACTAGCGGCTATCAGTCGCCGGGAATCGGCTGGGTCCACGACATCTTTGAAGGCGTGTTGACATCAGAGACGAGATGTCTTACGTGCGAGACGGCATCGCAACGGGACGAAACCTTTCTCGACCTCTCCATCGACCTCGAGCAGCATTCCTCCGTCACATCCTGCCTGCGCAAATTCTCCGCCGAGGAGATGCTCTGTGAGCGGAACAAGTTCCACTGCGACCGCTGCGGCGGCTTACAAGAGGCCGAGAAGCGCATGAAGGTCAAGCGACTACCAAAGATTTTAACATTGCATCTGAAGCGATTCAAGTACACCGAGGACTACAGTCGTTTGCAGAAGCTATTTCATCGCGTAGTGTACCCGTATCATCTCCGCATGTTCAACACCACAGATGAAGCCGACGATCCGGATCGCTTGTATGAGCTATATGCCGTGGTCGTGCATATCGGCGGCAACGCCTATCACGGCCACTACGTATCCATTATCAAGACCCAGGACAGGGGGTGGCTGTTATTCGACGATGAAATGGTTGAGCCAGTGGACAAGCATTTCGTGCGCAACTTCTTCGGGGACAAACCAGGAATGGCGACTGCATATGTTCTATTCTACCAGGAGACTACTTTTGAAAAGGTCAGAAAGGAGCAAGAAAAGGAAGGCATGGAAGAGGTCAAGTTGGCCACACAGGCGGCCAATGTTGCCCATGAGGGCAGCAACGACAACAACAACAACAACGACAAACTGGATTCGTCAGCGCCGTTACATGGACAAACGACACACTGCGCTCCTCCCATACCCGAAAATGATTCCATGCCCAGCCTCGCCCATGTCCAGACCGCACCCGGCTTGCTCACGCAAACGTCAACGCAGCAGGGCGAGATATCGGCGAGCTTACAGACGGAAGCACCACCCATACCCACGCTTACATCCACACCCACAACGCGACCGGCCACTGGTCCGGGAAGAACGCCAACGGCGAAGCAAGACGGGCCGCTGCTCAGCATCAGCAAAGAAGATAGGAAGCGTGAAAAGAAGGAACGAGTAGCCGCGAAGCAAGCAGAAAAGGAAAAGGGAAAGCAAGCCAAGGCCGCCGCCAAGGCTGCCGCCAAGGAGGAAATAAAAGCCAAGGAAAAACAGATGAGAGACGAGGATCAAAGACTGAGAGAGGAGATTCTTCAGCGAATACGAACGAGGCGCGACCAACAACGCGACCAACAGGAAGAGTTTCAGAGAGTGCTTGATGAAAGTAAAAGGAGTGCAGCGCAAGAGGAGGAGGCTAGGAAAAGAAACGATGTCGTTGCCACACCTAGTGGATCGAGTACGCCGGGTACATCGAGCACGACAGCACCAGGGACACCAGACACGCCGGGCACAACAGCGACAGGAACATTCGCATTCTTTGAACGATCCAAGCGTGGCGGCAGGTTGATGTCCCGCAAGAGCTTGAACTTCTTCCACAAAGACAAGAATATCATCAACGGCAACGTCCCGATAGAAGGGATCGAAAGTGGTGATGCAAGCCCTGATAAGGTTGAGAAGATTAAGGGGCGACTTGGCATTTCTTTGGGGCGGAAGAAGAGCAGCAATTTACTATCGTAGAGGAAGAGAAAGAGTATAGAAGAAGAAGAAGAAGAATAATAATAATAATAAAGAAGGAGAAGGAGGCATAAGTAACGTGGAGTTTGGAATATATGGAACCTGTCTACCGGCGTTGTATTTTACCCAAGACGGGGTGGTCCAAGCGCGTTTTTCTTTCTTTGTTTCCCCCACTGATTCTTGTTCAATATTTTAGCCTGCAAGATTTGAGTGGTTATTTGATTCTTTTTTCCCTCTTTATTCTAAGTGGGATATTTTTCAAGGCAGTGGAGGACTTGTTAGGCATGTTGCATGTTGGACGGCCGATGTCCGATGTCAAGAGATGGTTGCTGCCGCCGCTGGTCATGTAGGCGTTCAAGAAGGCCTGGGAAAGTATTTTCATTTACATAGATTCTCATTTCATTATCATTGTTCTTACTGTTATGCTTAGAACATCCTTTGCTGTTTTTGGTTAGATGCAGGGATTGTGATGGAGTGGTGAGGTGAGGAGACAGTGTGGTGGCAGGCAGGCGGGGTGTATCAGAAGGGCTGCGATTGATGAAGAAACGGGAGAATATGTTGTTCTTCTCCTTTTGTTGGGGTTCATGAATTTGTGACATTCGAGAGCGCACCATGGCCCTGTTCTGTGAGAGCGACGCGTATTGCCTGCACAGAAAGAGTAGATGGGACTCATGTCCTCCCTTTTCCTTTTGTGGTGCGGACGTGTCGTTTAGCAAATGGGATATGGACGGGACATTTGGTAAATCGAGGAGCACCACGTCAGAGATATCAAAGACGTAGCACGGCGGGATAGAACTCTGGATAGACTCTTTAGACCGGCTGGGGCGTCAAGTATCTCACCCACGTCTTTTCTCTGCGTGCATCGGCACTCGTGGCATGTTGAGGACAATTTTGTCAAACTATCCTGTTTTCCTTTCACCCGCGAGATATACACGCACACTTGTTTGAGGTCCGACCTGCACAACGTCTACATGTAGCCAGATGCAGCAGATATAGTCCACCCCGATATTCTGGTACCGAGGGTCCATTCATTGAAGATTGCAAAAGGGGAGGAATAAAGCAGACCAAGTACCCAGCGGTCAGAGCCACAAAAGACACCACAACGCCGACTTCGACTCTCAAAAAAAAAAAAACATCCATCTCTCGACTTGCATTTGTCGCGTCCCTGAAAACTTCCACGCCGCTGAACTTTTTTGAAAAAAAAAAAAAGAAAAACAAAATATAGGAAATTAACACAGAAATAAAAGTTTCATCATTGTATCCAGCTTGTCATGGTATGCCGACATCTCGTTCCAGGCTCAACCCAATATTAACTCGTATAGGATGACGACCGAATTGACGAATATCAAGGGCACTTGGGCGTGTTAGTTTTTCGCTCTTTTCTATTCCTTCCTGCTCCTGCTCGTCCTCTTCTTGTTCTTCTTCTTCTTCTTCTTCTTGAGACCACATAATTCCGTGCGTGATGGGGAAACCAAAGGCGTGTTATGAACCTACTTCGCATAATGGTGCGGATGCTGGCGATGAGATGAATTGTTTTGGCTTTGATGCCGGCTTCGGCTGAGGTGCCGAAGGCGGGGTCGTAGGATGCTGGGGAGAGGTTGACTGGGAAGGCATTAGTAGCTTTTCTTTCTTTCTTTTGTCTCTCTGTCTATATAAACATATAGATATATATATAGAAATATTCAAGTCTTAATGTTCATCTTGGAGAAGTAAAGGTCGGAACAGGCATACTGCGCGCGAGGAATCGATCTTCGCTTAGTATCGCGACGGCATTGATGAGCAGGACTGTGATGTAGAGAAAGGAGCCGAAGAACAACATGTCGGTGGATTGTATCGGGGTTGACGACGGTGACGAGTGACGATGGTTGCGTGGTATGGCGGAGCTGGGGGTGCTTGCGGCGGTACATGTGTCTTTGTAGTTGCTGACCTTGTCCTCTTAAGGAGGGGGGGGGGATATGGTTGCGCCGTTCCGAGATGCTTCGTGGACGGGGGGTGTGGGTTGGCGTGCCGAGTGATGGGCCCACACCCTGGCTCTTGAGTCGCATATCAAACGCAACGTCCAGCGAAGGTGTTTGCTTCATGAACCTTTCGCGCTGCTTCTCTCGAGTCTCGACGCCCCTGATGTGAACAGACAGGCCCAATTGATCAGATTGATACACCTGATATAGAACGACAGCAGCCCCAGCGGAAATGCCACCATGGCACTCATCGGTCCGTACATCTTACTCTCAACACCAGGCCCAAAACATTTAGCATCACCACTTTCCCCTTCACGATGACTCCTATCCCCTTCAGAATGAAATAACACAAACGGAGACAAAAGAGAGCTGAGCAGTTTGATCAAAAATAATAACAAGAAAAAAAAACAAGAAACAGACACTCTCCTCACATCAACGCTGTACATGCTCCCTCTACTACACATCCTCCTCTCCCCATACACCAAGGTCGAGGAATCCTTCAATCTGCAAGCCACGCACGACATTCTCACCTATGGCACGCCCACATCGGACATTCATGCGCGCTTCCTCCAGACCTACGACCACTTCAGCTTCCCCGGCGCGGTGCCCCGCACGTTTGTCGGCGCGGTGATGCTAGCTGGCGTCTCGCAGCCCGTCGTCGCGCTGCTGGGCTTTTCGCACGCCCAGCTCATTGTTCGGGCTGTGCTGGCCGTTTTTAATGCATCGTGTCTGGTGGTCTTCAAAGAGGCTGTGCGTGGCGCATTTGGGCGCGCTGCGGCCCGGTGGTGGACTGTCTTGTTGGTGAGCCAGTTTCATGTCGTGTATTATCTGGGCAGGACGCTGCCGAATATGTTTGCCTTTGGGTTGAGTACGACTTTCTTCACCTCTTTTCGCTCTGTCTATTTCTCTCTCCGTCTCCCCTCCTGAGGTTCGCTCTCATTACATGGAAGAAGTCAAAACTAACTGGTGCAGCAACCCTCTCCCTGGCTTTCCTGCTCCCTACCCAGCAAAGTGCCCAGTCATCATCATCATCATCAAAAAAGAAAACCACGGCCCGGCAGAAGCAAGCCCTCAGCATCCTCACCTTCTCTGGCGTCGTCTTCCGCTCCGAGCTCGCTATCCTCGTCGCCACCACGTCTCTGTACCTGCTCCTGACGCGGCAGCTCTCTCCGCGGGATCTGGCCACCGTTGGCCTCGCCTCGCTCGCCGTATCGCTCGCCGTCTCCGTCCCCATTGACTCCTATTTCTGGCAGACGCCCGTCTGGCCCGAGCTATGGGGCTTCTACTTCAACGCCGTCCGTGGCGAGTCCTCTAGCTGGGGCACATCTCCGTGGCACTACTACTTCACGTCTGCCCTGCCGCGCCTGCTCCTCAATCCGCTTGCCCTGCCGCTCGTGGCCGTGTCGCTTCTGCATCCCTCCCTGGCGGCCCGGACGAGGGCCCTGTTGGCTCCCTGTCTGGGCTTCATTGTCATCTACTCCCTGCAGCCGCACAAGGAGACGCGCTTTATCTTCTACACTGTCCCGTCACTAACGCTCGCCGCTGCTCTCGCCGCGAGCTTCATCTCCGGCCGCGTGGCCAAGTCGCCCGTGTACAAGCTCCTGACCGCGGCGATGCTCCTCTCCGTGCTCGCCACCTTGGCCGCCAGCACGGCCATGCTCCTTCTCTCGTCGCTGAATTACCCCGGCGGAGAGGCGCTTGCCCAGCTCTACGCCCATGTGGGCAACTATACTGCCGGACCTGTGACCGCGCACGCCGACATTCCGACTTGCATGACCGGTCTGACTCTCTTCAACCAGAATAAGCAAGGTCTCCCCCTTGCGCTCATGGACTTTTCTCTTGCCAACAACAACAACAAGGGGGAAATTGCCGTCCTGAATGCCCCCGTCTACCTGTTCGACAAGACGGAGCACAGCGAGCAGCTAGGCTGGCCCTCCTTCTGGCAGAAATTCGACTACGCCTTGCTGGAAGATCCGACGTTGGCCATCGGCGACGAATGGGAGGTCATCGGCGCTGTGCACGGGTACAGCGGCATCGAGGTGTTGCGTCCCGCGCAGCAGTCAGAGTCGGATAGAGGCAGGCAGCAATACGCCGTTCTCGGGCCGGGCGTCTGGTTGGCCATGTTGAGAGAACGCGTGAGGAGACTCACGGGGGGATGGTGGGTTGGGCCAAGGATGTCGCCACGTGTGCATGTCATGAAGCGGAGGAGTCTTGTCTAGAGCCTCGTCAATGTATCGTTCTCCCCCCTCACCCATCTTTCATCCTTGTGCCACATCCTCTCTCACGACGAATGCAGCTCAGTATTGTATAAAAAAATCTCCCTTATCCATTTTGACAGTGACAAGGCGCCGATTGTAACACAAAAAGGTTGTATGGGTCCATCACAGCGGGGGTTTCTGAAATACGACTTTTCGTTTGAAGAAATTCTCTGCAACGATAGAAGTCAAGGCAACTTACCTAGCGCCTGCATCTGATAGACTGAATTCTGAATCGAAAGGACCGCAGGCTGGGTACAAGTGATTTCCGTGACCTCGACGCCTTGTCACCTACAGCGAATACGAGGAGCATCCTGTTTTTATCGAGTAATTCAAATAACATTCACGAGTCCCATGTGGTGACGCGGTATATATGTACATGTGTGTGTATATACTACTATACATATACATATCTTTCTTCAAAACGAGTCTACCAATTAGGCGCTTTTTCTGTGAAGCCATTGGCCAGAGAGCTGGCCAATTGTAAAATACTACATGCGCGCACGCCTACATAAACTATGTTGACAACAGTAACAATAAACGCACACAAACACACAACACGAAATGCAGGGCTACAATAAGCCCGTAACGCCGGTTGTCATGGTTGTTGCCAAAAAATGCCCATTCATTCATCTCATATTCACACATCCCAATCAGTCGCTTGAAGAAAAAAAAAAGGGAAAAAAAAAAGAAGAGCACCAGCTCTCGCTCACAAATACTTAGCTTATGTGCCCAGACCATGCAGCCCAAGTTTTCCTCAACCGAATTTCAGATGAAACGTAAGCTCTTATTGCGTATGCCGCCCCATCTTCTCTCCATTCAGGCAAAGATGGTTATTTCATAAAGCATCACCAGCGCCATGCACAATCCTTGTGTGCGTCGCGGGTTTTTTTATTGCCGTAAGGTAATGTAGACCAAAGAAAAAAGAACAAGAACACAGAAAAATTTCGATCAGAGATCAGACACTTCCCTGTCTCCTCTGCTCCGATTAACCTCAATAGAAGATTAAGAATTGTCGCTATCAATCGGCGGAAGCTCGCCATACTTTTGTTTGTATCTTGCGAGCTCTTGCTGTTGGTTGTGAAAGAAATCCAACACCAAGGACATGGGTCCGTGCAAGTCGTTCAGCTCGTGAATTGTTCCGCCTCCATGGGCGAGATGACGCATTGCTAAAGTTGAGACACAAGTCTGTTTTGTTGCATGTTAGTGAGTCCAGCTAGTTAATAATACAGAGGGCGCCCAGTCAACGGAGGCTCAATCGTTTCTTTACTTTTTTTTTTGAAAAAAATAATAATCATAATAATAAACATGGTCTTGTGGGACCTACCTCAATTCTGGTAATCTGATGCTCCATAAAGCTGATCAAAAATCGCTCCGTGACTTCCCCTCCTTTCGTTTTTATGCCTTCCAGAAGATCTGTTTCCGGAAGCCGCAGACCCGAGCAACGCACATTTGCAAGCGAACTACAGAGCATTTCGACGCGCAGACTGACTCGCCAGAGTGCCCAGATGCTTTCGGGGTCCAGAGAAAGTTCTCCTCCGGGAACCAAGACGGTTGGCTTGTCGGGACCCTCGTCTCGGCGCTCGTGGTGCTGGTGCTGGTCGATTCGCCCTGCCAATGCGTGTGGGTAGAGCGAGTAGACCACTTCGGGGTTTTCGAGTCCCTTCAGCTTCTTCTCTCCCATCTCCTTCACCTCAAACCCTTGAGAGGTAAGGGATCTCAAGTCTTTTCGAATCGTACCTGCAAACGAGTCATCCTCAAAGGCGTCTTCGGCTCCAGCCGGACTGATTCGCTCCGTGTCCTGGTAATTTTCAAGGCACCTCTGAATCTCGGAAATAAAGTCGGATGAGACGGTGATTTGACCACCGTCCGCCACAGAAGAGATTCGTGAGGCTTTGTTCACCATGGGGCCAAAGTAGTCCATGCGCCGAGTGACAGGATCCGTCTCGCACACACAGTTTCCAAAGTGAATGCCCATCCTCACCGAAAGTCCTTTGAATACCAAGGCGCCATCCTTGTCGTAAATGGGTTGACATGAAATCGAGTTTAGGACTTCAGAAGGCCAACTCACTTCGAGCAACTCCATTTGTACTGCAAAACACCAAAGCAGAGCCGACGTGGCGGTGGGAAATGACACCATGAAAGCATCGCCTTCTGTCTTGACCTCGTATCCACCAATCCGTCGAAGCTGTCGCCGCATGACTTCGTTGTGGAGCTTGATGGCGGATCTCATGGCGTTGGGATACATTTCCCACAGCGTTGTGGAATTCTTGATGTCAGTAAACGCGATGGAAACATTGCCAGTCGGAGCAGGGATCTCGGCCTCTAGTCGATTGAGCGAGGAATCCAGCACGTCTCCCTTTGCTTTTCGTCCTCTTCTTGTGGACAAGACTTGAGTCTCGTCGGGTATGCCGGACGGGTACAGGGACATGCTGGTGCCACGATGCATTCGGGATCGCTCCACTCGTCGTTTGAGGTCTGCGACGCTAATCATCATGACCATTATCTTGCCTGACGCGCCGTATGCCATGGCCAGATCGCGAAGCTTCTGCGCGGCTCTCATGAGGTCCTGACGCTCTGACCGGGCAATGTCGGTGACAAGCCCAGGTGACAGGTACTCCCAAAGCTCGCTCGTCGCCAGCAAAATGATTTCATCCTGCTCCTTGATGGTCATGTTGCTTACGTGCGGTGCGGCGAGAACGGCTGGCATGAGGTCGACGTAGCCGAACGCGCGGGAGACTTGCAGCAGATCATTCAGTCTGCCATTGCGAGATACCCACCCCCCAGCTTCTCTGATTCTCGATCGCTCGGAAGGCTCGGCTGGGTCATGCTTCTTGGTCAAGATTTCATGTTTGCTGTCGGTTTTTATGACCATGGCCTGCACATCACCGACATTGGCGACATAGAGCTCCGTGCCCTGCAGATAAGCGACCGTAGCAACACCACCAGAGTTCAAGTCTTCCTTACTAAGAACGACCGGTTGCGCCGAGCCCCTATGAGACTGCTTAGGTCTCTCCTCAGTATGTTGAACGGCAATGGTGACAAGATCCTTGTTGAGAGCGAGAAACGCTCGACGAAGAGCGTCGGCCGGGCTGTCGTCTGGTCGATTCTTCAGTGCCTTGAGTTCCGTCGCAAAGATGTGGCCAAAGTTCTCATGCAGGTATTTGGCGATCTTGGAGCCGCCACTCGACAGAGCCTGTCCGTCGAATAGGCCGAGAAGCATCTCCGTCTCGGATGAGTTGAATCTCGGGACCACAAGGTCAACTGTGGACAGATGTTCATTCTTTCCAAGTGTATCAGCCATACCATAGGGAAGATGGCCCGCTAGAGAGCCTGAAGTTCGCACCCTTCGGTCCTCGCTTTGGTCGGGAATGCTTGGCTGCGTCAGGGTGACATCCATGAGACCCAATATTCTCAAATTCTGCAACCTGCCAAAATCCGTGTACTGCTCTCGATTAACGGCTCCAGGGCCATCTGGTCCAGCCCACGCCGTCTGTTTAATTTCCAATCGCTTGTTGCCAGATAAGTTGAGGTATCGCAGGTTGGGGTTTAGGTTCCAGTTCCAGTCATATGGAACATTAGAAATATTGTATTTAAGATAGTTGTTTCCGCAATCCAAGACGGCAAGCTTCTTGGCTCTCGAGATGTCTGCCGGCAGGTTCGTGAACTTGTTGCCATTGATATACAGCGTTTGCAAGAGGCTGGTCTCTTCCAAGTCGTCTGCCGGCAGCGACGTGAGACCGTTTCCTGACAGATACAACTCAACCAGTTGAGGCCAATTTTTGATCGATCTCTGGGGCATATCGCTGATTTCGTCATTGTACGAGAGATTCAGCACGCGAAGCTCCGACAATAGAGTGATTTGGTCAAAGACATCGTCATCGAGTCGATTATCGGCCAGAGATAGGTTCCGCAAAGATCCTGCAAAAGTGTTTGTGAGCCTCGATGCAAGGGTCGAGTCTTTTCTGGTCGCCGGAGGGGATGAGGTGGAAATGGTGGCCTGCGAGGCGGCCCGAGAAACAACGGACGTCTTACGCCCGCCCTTCCCATATACAGACACCACCGAGCCTTTCCTGTCCGCGCCGCCGAGCACTGGAGACGGACCCACACTGAGCAGCGTGCTCGAAGCTTGGCTAGGTCTCCTGTCTTCGTCCAGTGTCTCCGAGCTTGTGTTCGATGGCAGTGTATTAGGAGGCAGCGGTTTTCCATTCGGTACAGGAGGTGGGCCCGACGATTCCTCTCCAGGGACTCGTGGCGGTCTCGACGCAGGTTTGGGGAACGTCTCAAGCACGTTGGAGGAGGCATTGAAGCTCTCGAGCTTGTTTGCCCACCAAATCTCCATGGGCAGTTTTGAAATATTATTGCCTCTGACGTCCAAGACTCGGAGTTCGGTGAGGCAGCCGATTTGGGAGGGAAGTTCGCCCACAGAGTTATGAGCAATACTAAAGTGCTCTAAGCGGCTCAACGTTCCAATCTGCTGCGGCAAGGATACGAAGTAATTTCTGTCCAAAACCAAAGTCTCCAAATTAATCATGTTGGAGAATGCGGAGTCAATACTTGCGAGCTGGGCGTGCGACAGGTTCAGAGTTTTCAAAGTCGGGACCAATTCAATGATTTCAAACTTATTCAGTGGATTTGAGTTCAGTTTCAGTTGCCTGATGACCTCGAATTTCCCCACAAAGGACGAAATGTGGTTGTGCGCCGCGTTCAAAATCTCCAGCTTAGGAAGCTCTGAGATAATGTCGATGCTCGTGATGGAGTTATATTTGATGTCCAACTCACGGAGACTTAGTAGCTGGCGGAAGCCCTCAGACACCTCATCAACCAGCCTATTGTTTGTAATAAGCAGCTTTTCGAGGTTTTTCAGATTCCCAATCTCGTCAGGAAGGCTTGCAATGGCATTGAAACTCAGGTCCAAGTCAACCAAGCTGTGTAACTGGCACAGGAATGGAGGGAACCTGTCAAGAAAATTCGACGAAATATTCAAGCTACGGAGTGCTTGATACGCCCCGAAATATGGTGGCAAGTGAGTCAGTCGATTGTTGGCCAGATTCATCTTGAGCAGTCCGACAAGCGTATTCAGTTCGGCATGCTCCAACTGATCGAGCCTGTTGTTCGACACATCCAGGAACGTGAGCCGCCCAGCACGTGCCAGACTCAGGGGCAGTCTTCTCGCCTCATTGTTGTTGTACTTGATGTCTCGAAGCTGTTTGCAGGACTGTATGAAATCGCGGGGTACATCAAGGGAGAGATTTCTCGACAGATTCAAAGCCATGATGTCGGCGGCTTTGGAGTAGAGAGAGATGGGAATCGTCACCAAGTTGCGGCCGGAAAGGTCAACGTAGTTGAGCTTTTGCGAACGGGATATGCCCAAATCCATAGTCTTAGCATGAAAATCACTTTCCCGAGCAGATAAGAACATGAATCGGCAGAGATAACCGTTGTCTTCTCTCCCCAGTTCCTCAATTTTGTCCTTGTCCTCATAGCCAATTTGTTGAAGAAGACGTTTCTGCAGAAGAAGTGGCCGTTCTGATGGTCCGAGGACTCGGATGAGGTCGTGCTTCTTCATAATTATGTGATAATTTTCCAAGCCGTCAACCACATAAGTCTTCTTAATCACTTGTGATATGACGTCGGCGACGATGGAATCTAGAGGCATCTGATGCGTCGAAAAGGTGCCGTCCGATCGAAATATGCGAATAAAGTACAAAGCCATCTTCTCGTCAGGTCGTGGGGGGCTCCCAATCTCATCGGCGTCTGGCACGTCTTCGGAATTATCTTCGGTGTTTCTCCGCACAGCCCAGCTGTCCGGTGCGTCCCAACGTCCTTTTGGGCCCTCAATCGTCGATTCTCTCCGATCTACATCTACGTTGTTGTTGATGACAAAAGTTGAATCAATGGGCGTGAGGGGCGGAGGTTTTGTTAGAATACCTTCCATATCATTCAGATTGGTATCAAGGTGGTAGACATGCCCGGGGTCCTTGTGCTCGGTCGGTCCGATCGGTTCGTCATTGTAGTCAAAAGTCCGCTGGCCGCGATTCTTCTTGGAGAATGGGAACTTGTTGTTGAATGTGGCAGCACGCTGTGCTTGGCTTCTCGGATCGTAATTTTCAGCAGGTTCGGGTGTACCTGGATATTGACTCGGGAAGAGATCTGGCCGAGTTATGTCTGCTTTAGAGGACTTGGTGTGCAGCGAGCGCGTCGACGGTGGCAAGTCTCGTAACCTTCCAAGTCCGTCGTCTTTCTCCCTGTGTCGTCGCAGTCGCCCCAGAAGACCACGCTTTCCATGATAAATGGGAGACGTCGCTCCGTCGGCATAGTAGCCAGATCGAGAACCGGGGGGGCCGCTGCTTGCACTAGGTGTCGGACTTTGCGCTCGAGATCGTTGGTTGGGCATGCCCGCTGACGGGCCACGGTCCCTCGATTGTTGACGGGCACCAAGAGAATCTTCTCTGCTGAAAGTTGGTCTCAAAGGCCTAGGATCATCGTTGCTTTTGTTATGCCGATGGTGATGGTGGTGATGGTGGCCGGGCAAGTGGTGGTGAGAAACTGGGCCGGATCGGGCAGATGAGGAAGACTTGAGGGGGTATTGGCCTGAGCTTTCTGTGACATATCGTTGCCGGTCAGGTCCAGTCAAACTGTTTCGAACAGGAGCTTCCCCGTATCGTGCGATGTCCTGCAATGAAAAAAAAAATAGTTAGTTGTTGCCAGGCCGAGAACTGGCGTGTGTAGCCCAACCACAGAAGGTGGATAAGAGGCCCGACAGGCTAGCTTTTTATTGTCAGGGCGCAGCCGAACGTGTTTCTGAGGGCAGAAGAACAAGGGCCACGGGCTCTGACGTCTCCTGTGTTTGGTCATAACAAAATGAGTGGCGACGGATGAATTGATCTTAGACAGGGGCTAGCAGAGCCAAGTGCGCAATGGACTGCTCAGGAGCGGGGAACTTTTTTTTTCTTTGGCTTTTTTTGGGATGGGGGGGAAGGGGGGGAGGGTCAGGGGTGGGAGATGATAATGGTTTAGAGATGGGGCGAGAGCACGCAGGTCAGAGGCAAGACCAATAGTAACGAAAATGGGACAGGGCTAACCGTGTTATCTTGGTAGAGAAAAGGCACAACCTCTGGGTTTGGGACCGGAGTTCTAGGTCTTGAGGAAGAAGGCGATGGTTCTCTGTCAGTCGCATTAGAGCAGTTGCGGTCGCGTTGGCTTGGGCGACCATGGCTGTATGATCGTGAACGCTGATCCTTCCCGGGAACCGAAATGGGAAGACTACTCTCGGAGCTGTCCCGCCCAGGAAACTCCTCGCCAAAGAAGCCTTGGAGCTTGCGGAACCCACCACGGTTGGCACTAGTCTTTGAGCCTTGGCTGCTTGCAGTTGTGACTATACTAGCAGCTGAGGGCCGTCTTCCATCGACATTATAATAAAGAGCGTCGGCGTAGTCTGGGCACATGGAGCCAGAGCCAGAGCCAGTGCCCGGTCGTCCTGCGACAGAGCCAAGGCCAGGTGAGAATTGCGAGGCCATGGACAAATTGTCGCTCGAATCATTGTAAAATGTTGTGGGCATGCCTCTGGGCGACGCGCCTGCAGGTGCACCGGAAGAAATCCAAGTGGTACTCTGGGCACCTGGGCTTCCGACGAACTGGCTGTGCTGTGGTAATGAAGAAAATGTTTGCGAGCGCGTCTGCTCCAGAACGGAGAGGTCGCGACGATAATTCGTGAAGTCGCTCAATCGACGATCTTGACCGGAGACACTGAAGGTAGCGGACGGCGGCGACAATGCACCTCGAGTGGCCGTGGTGGACGTGGGAGACACTGAGCCATCGTCCTTGGACAATCTGGAGCAGCGCTTGTTAGCCCAGCAGAATGATTGGCGAGAAAAGGGAATCTTATGACAAGAGGTTTGGTAGTCGGTGACGGGGTCCGCCAACTGATGCTGAGATGAAACAAGGCCGAGGGCGAATTGCAAGTACCGCCTTGTTTCTGACATGTTTGGACAGGCCACTCACCTTCGGCGACGGTCAGTATCGTCTGTAGTGATATGCATACTAGAACCTCTTGGCGTACTGGAGGATGTCAAAGGCATTGATGGTTTCGCTGTCGTCGACGATCGAGTGCTGTCGGTGCTGTTGCTGGCGGTCGTGATGGAACTGATGCGGGCGGCAGCCTCATTCTCCGTCATTGTCTCCCAGCACTGATGACGAAGACGCTGGCCATGACCTTTCAAGGGAATGACCTGATTGAGATGCATTCATGTCCCGGACAAAGGACTGGAGAGAGACAGGTGTGGCTGTTTTTGTATATTATTAATATTATTTTTTATCTTCCGACAAGGGCGGCCTAGGTGGAGAGATATCAGGTGCTTCGGTGGTCGGGCTTGCGAACACCCAGCTTACGTGTAGTTGAGGTTCGCTTGCTGGGTGTCGAGGCAGGATTCGTCTCGTAGATGTGATTCCAAAGGATAGCTGCGAGTTCAGGAGACAGTTAGTGTCAAGGTGCGAGCGAGAAACACACGAAGCACAACGAGCAGCGTGAAGAGGGTGTGGTTGAACAGTCGATACTCTGCCGGTAGCGTAAAAGTGAAGCGGACTGGAGAGCTGACACAAAGTGGGCGGAGGCAGAAGCGAGGCTCTCTGGTGGATTGTGGACTCTGGGTCCGCGGTGGGTGGCGGGGGGTGGGTGTTGGTCTGCACTCCCGTCTGCAAGACAAGTGCTGGTGTGGTGAGAATCTTGTCTGGCCTGGCGCCAAGTGGGCGGCTGATGGAACAGCTCGACGGATGCACCACTGGCAACTGCCACTCTACACGCCTACCCGCAATACATAAGGTTTGCTATATGCTGGCTGGCTAACAGGGCCCAGGAGCACTGAGAGCACCAACAGGCCGACTTGCTGATCAAATCCGGTAGCTCACATGTAGCTTACATACAGTACACCAAGAAAATAAAAGAATGACCCCAACATCAATCTATCGATATGTCTATCTATCAAATACCCACAAGCGCATGTTTATGCTGCCACACCGATGACAGCTTTGGCCGATCCGTTCGGCCAGCAATAAACTCGAGCTTTGAAGCAAGCGTGAATGGGAACTGCAAGTACAGCTGCAATTACCTTTCAACTCACCCAACTCCCTAGCTAGGTACCTACCTAGGTAGGTAGGTAGGTGAGTTGGTAGGTTCGTATCTCACACGACTCGTTTCATCTTTATTGTCGTTGCTGTCACACATCCAAAGTAATACTCGGCCTACCCAAATCTCTTCTTTCTCCCGTCTCGTTGGCTCTACCAGTCCATCTGAAGCCTGACGAAGAAAGATGGGGGTGCACAGGCCAGCGTTCTTGGTCACATATGGTCCGTTTCCGCCTGCAGTAAGATGGACGGGGAAGTGTTTTCCTCTTTTCTTTTCCTCTTTTCTTTTTTTTCTTTTTCTTTCCTTTTTTCCTTCCTTTTTACTTTTTCTTTTTCGGCTCTTTGATTTTGGGCTTTTTGTCGACTTCGCCACACGTCGCACACAACACTCACCAGTCACAATGGGCGACAAGGTAGCGAGCGGCATGGTATCAATTGTCACACCCGCCGCCTGTTTCCGGCTCAAGCGTTGGCTGTATCCGGTAACCAGAAACTTCGAGGGTGCCCAAGGCAAAAGCCTCGTTTTCTAGATGTAGTATGTCGGTGTGGAAAGGCTGAGGGGCTGGAGGCTGGTCGGACTCCGATCAATCAAATGGTCGTGCATCGCTAGTGGTCAGTGGTCACGCTCGGCGGGCGGGTCCTACCAGCTTGCTTGAGCGCTCAGTTGATAGCAAGCAAACGCCGCTCGCTCTCATCAATCAGTTTGTTTGAGCCACCAGGTCATAAGATTGTATGTACATACACGTACTCGCGTTGTCACGGAATTCACGATGCTTTTCCCACCAAATATCTCTTGGGGAGAACGGTCGCCGCACTCCGGATACACAATGCACCATGCACCATGCACCATACAATAGTGGTGGGCGATGCGCGATGCGCGATACTGTATGTTCGCACAAAGGCCAGCCAAAAGACTCAGTCAGTCGGTACCGCGGCTTGTTGATGATGGGAACTGAACTCTTGAGAACATCGAGTGCTTGAGCTGCAAGATGATCTGTGCGCAGGTCTCTCCCGCGGCCAGGATCCGCTTCCCCGAGCTACCCATGATGACTTCCCCTGTCTGATGTGTCAATGGTGAGAACATGGAACATTTGACATTTGGGGAGTCTGTCTGGTGCATGTGCACTCACTCACTCGCTCGCTCGCTCGCTCGCTCAGCACTGGCATTAGTCAGCTGGTCAAGGGAAGGGACGGCATGCAAATAGAACGCCCGTCATCTTTCCCAACCGAGTCTGCTGCCTTGTTGGCCTCCTTGCTATTGTCAGAGGTATTTCCTAGTAAGTTTGTTAAATTATCCAAGTGTGCTTTTTGCTATCCCATCATGGTTACAACACCATCAGGCAGACACACACAGACGCATCACGGTTCGAAATTCGGGGTACTTCAGCTCAGCTCAGCTCAGCTCAGCTCAGCTCAGATGGATATGTAGGCTTCAGCTTTGCTATGGTCACAGCCGTGAAAGCATATCGAATGGACAACATGATCCATCGTGACTCGTCGAGTACTTCTTCCACTGGGCTGCCCGATGATGAGCTTGCGCTAGTGCCGCCCTAATAAGCCGTGATAGTCCACGCAAGGAGGTGTCCAAGTTCCCCGCAAACGTACACACATTCCAATTCGCGCGCCACCCAGGTTTCTAGTAATAGCTCCGTCAAAGATTAGTTGATGATTCTCAAATTGACTACAAGTATTACAACACCTTGTAACATCAACGATGAAGCATAACATTACTACCGCGCCTGTCACCAAACTATCCCGGGCTATTAATTTATCACCAGAATATTCGGGATGGCGCAGCTAGTATCAGATGCTTGGCTACATCGATATATACGTGTAAGAGAACCAATGTACGATCCACCTCTCTTGAACTGTTCTGCAAAGATATACATCGAGTACCTACCTATCTATAGGTACCTTCCTATAGGTAGGTAGATAGGGATGCAAGAAGCATGTGCAATGTACGTCACAAGTGCCACTCCAGTCGCGCCGCGTCGATCCGAAAGACATTAATTGACGTCGCCCCCGTTTCCTACAAGCCAATCAATTTTGTAAAATTATTTCCCAAGCATTCAATATATGGAGTAAGTCTGTATAACACCACCGCTTATACATCATTACCATCCTCATCAACGGCGTATCATTTACCTCAGGTGGACAGGCGATAGAATGAAACACAAACGCGACGCGCCAGTTACGATGGGTAGCCAAGCCAAACAAATGCGCGCCTGGTGGAAAGAGTGCTCGGTTTATCAAGTATATCCCGCCTCGTTCCAAGATTCTACGGGGTCTGGCGTCGGCGACCTGAAGGGAATCATATCGCGGGTCGACTATCTTAGCAACCTTGGTGTTGACATTCTGTGGTTGTCGCCGATTTTTAAAAGTCCCCAGCTTGACATGGTACGATCCCTATCTCCACTCAGCTCAACTCACATGAGTTTGCTAGGCCAGCCGTACTTTGCTTACACTGTCTTAAAAACGCAGGGTTACGACATCAGCGACTACAGATCAATACACCTCCCATACGGAGACATTGGCGATGTGGACCTATTGAGAGATAGGCTCCACGAACGTGGCATGAAGCTTGTCCTCGATCTGGTTATGAATCACACGAGCGACCAACATGAGTGGTTCCAGGAATCTCGAAAGTCAAAGGACAATCCCTACAGAGACTGGTACATCTGGAAACCACCCAAGTTTGATGCGGACGGGAAGCGGAATCCTCCCAACAACTGGCAAAGTCATTTCCAAGGTGAGAACGGAACTTCTGGGAATGGAAGAAGATGCCACTCCTCGATTTGTTAATGTTAGAACTAACTGAAAAAAAAACTACTATTAGGAAGCGCTTGGGAATACGACGAAGCCACCGGCGAATACTACCTGCGTCTCTTCTGCAAAGAGCAGCCCGACCTGAACTGGGACAACCCAGCGGTCCGAAAAGCCGCCCACGATGTGATGCGTTTCTGGCTGGATCGCGGAATAGACGGCTTTCGTATCGACGTCATCAACTTCATTAGCAAGGATCAGTCCTTCCCTGATTCGAAACAGAGGTTTCTTCGCGGGACAGAATACTATGCCTGCGGGCCGCGCTGCCACGAATATCTCAAGGATCTTGGTTCCATTCTCGAGGAGTACGACGCGTTCAGCGTCGGTGAGATGCCCTGTGTGCACGACGCAAACGAACTGATCAAGGCTGTTGCCGCTGATCGAGGTGAATTGAGCATGATTTTTCACTTTGAGCTGTATGAACACTTTGCCACCCTCCTTATGTCCCTCGTCTTGGCAACAACAACAAAACAAAGAATAAGAATCCCCCAAACACAGCACTACTAGCTCCCTTCCTCTTTTAGCCTTCGCTCTCTAACGAAAAGTTCGTCGTACAATAAATAGCATGGATCTCGATCACGGAATCGACGGCAAGTTTTCGCCTAAAACATGGTCACTGCGCGAACTAAAAACCAAAGTCAACAAATGGCAGCGCTTCATGTATGACAATAATGGTTGGAATGCCCTGTACCTGGAGAACCATGACCAACCTCGCGCCGTGAGCCGTTTTGCTCACGACGGGCCCGAATACCGTGAAGCAAGTGCCAAGCTCCTTGCCATCTTTCTCATTTTCCAAGCCGGTACACCATTCATATACCAGGGCCAGGAAATCGGCATGACAAATGTGCCTATTGAATGGGACATGGACGACTACAAGGACATTGATTGCTTGAATCACTGGAAGTATGTGTCAGAACCCCCCTTTTTTTAAACATGGGCAGCGCTCTGGTTCATTCATTTTTCATCAACATCTTCTCATTCTCTAGACATCTCTTGGTAGGAAAAATGAAAAGAATAAAAAAGACTACACAAAAAAAGCGGATTGCTAACTTCCCCTCGTCTACAAGCATGTACAAGGATTCAGCAGACGAGACCACCAAAGCCCTCCTCAAGAAAGAATACCAAAAAAAGTCTCGTGATAATGCTCGGACCCCGATGCAATGGGATGATTCACCCCAAGCAGGATTCACGACAAACGCCATCCCGTGGATGCGCGTCCATGACAACCACAAAGAAATCAATGCCGCTTCGCAGGTCGACGACCCGACATCGGTGTTCCAGCTATACCGACGGGCGTTGGAGAAGCGCAAGGCGCACACGGATTTGTTTGTGTACGGCGACTTTGAGTTGGTGGATGAGGCACATGAACAGATATTCGCATATAAACGAGTGGCAGTATCGAATGGAGTAGCTGCCCTTGTTGTTTGTAATTTCTCAACGGAGACGGCGGTCTGGATGAGCCCGGTTGGAATCAAGGAGGTTTTGGTAACGTCGACTGGGAAGACACTTGATGATTTGGGTCGTGGGGGCGAAATGAGGCTCGGGGCCTATGAAGCTATTGCTTTGCTGATATAGGCGCAAGTTGTGGGGGACCCTGGAAGTTGGACATACCATATTAATTTAGAATTCAGTATTCCAGTCAGGTACTCGTGGATTCCGTCGATATACAAGAGCTATTGGAGCAATAATTAACGTGGGGAAACACATCCCAGACCAAGAACTATAGGCCAAAGCTAACCACGCTGCTACCTAGTTCCCCTTCCCCTTCGTTCTCAAACACCCATTGTTTTTTACAGGAAATTCACACCTCCTCATGGATAAGCTCACCCAGCACTTTGCTGTCCTCAAGAATGTCAATAGCCTTCTCCTCGGACACGTGCATGTCTTCCCTAATCATCCGTACGGCCAATTCTGCCACCAGCACATTTTGTATAAACGAGGCAGATCCACGGCCCGCAATGACTTTATCGTCTATGGCCCTCTTCTTTAGCAAGTCGCCAAATTCTTCCACCAGATAGTCGCACATGATGTTGAATCCTCGCGGGCCATAGTAGCCTGGATTCATGTTCCCCTCCTTCTTCATCGACCGCGCCTTGCCGCACTCAATGTTCTTCTCGTGGATTGTTCGGAAATGAGAGGGTCGTCCGTGTATGATGGCGAGCAGCCAGTCACGGTGCAGGAGAAATCTTCCATCCAGGCCGTCCCATTCAACCCGAGGGTATTCTTTCTGCTTCCAGACCTCCTCAGCTGTTTTCTGCTTATGTTTCTGGCAGAACTTGGTCTGAAGACGCACATTTAGGCGCTTTCCTTTGGAAAATTCCTGAAGCAGATTCGCGTCAACTTCTTCACCGCACCATGGGCATACGGCCGCGGGTTTGACTACGTCTGCTGCATTATGGCCCCGACCTCGGCCATGCGAGTCCATATCCTCGGTGGCGGAGCCTTCCGTCTCAGAGAAATCAAGAGATGATGACCAACCAGCCTCTTTCTTTGGTATTGTCCGGAGGTCCAGTTCAGGT
The DNA here is from genome assembly GCA_018360255.1 of Claviceps maximensis. Taxonomy (NCBI): domain Eukaryota; kingdom Fungi; phylum Ascomycota; class Sordariomycetes; order Hypocreales; family Clavicipitaceae; genus Claviceps; species Claviceps maximensis. The sequence goes on from SRPZ01000089.1 coordinate 22,738, forward strand.
GACGACGAAGAGCTTTTGAACCCCTTAGGATGGGATGACGGTCGGTCCGGCTGCAACTTAACCTGAGACTTCTTGCATCTGTTGCTGTAGCTGGATCCTGGAGAAGATTTGAGCGATTCTGCGAGTTGAATCGAAGATTTTTCATCAATATCTTCAAAAGCCGGCACCAGTAGCAGCTTCTTCGAGGATTTGGGTGACGGTGATGACCGAATATCTTCAGGAAGTTTTAGCAGGTTCTTGATCTTTGGCTTCTCCGGGCTTGACGGAACAATTTCTTGCGGGATCTTCATTTTGCACCTATTTTTCTTGTCCTTGTCTGTTTTGAAGTCAGTTTTTGTTTTCTTCTTCTCTTATATGAGTCGAGAGCAGCCGAAAGCGGGGGATAAAACAGCTTGCGGTAGCTTACGTGCCTTTTTTCTTTGTGACTGATTCCTGAGAGCTTTGACTTCTCGTCTTGTAGGTCATCTTGAGCTTCTTCTTCTTCTTCTTGATGAACCCCTCTGTATTTTTGAAATATTCATCTGAGCGGGTAGAGGCAGTCGGAGAGGGTCCTCTCCGCCGTGTCTCCGAGACACTGTCGCCTATTCGTTGCCATTTACTTCCTGAAGGATTCGTCTCGTTTTCAGGTTCATTGGAAGACTCCTTTCTCTTTTTTTGAGTCGGCCATCGCGATGCGTCATCGCTTTTTGCTTTTGTAAATTTCGTACTCTTTATATCACCCCGTGTGGCTAATTCGTCTCCCGAGCTCGAATCATTAGCTTTAGCCTGTCTTGACACCATTACTGATCTCTTCTTCTTGGACGGTGTATCTGGCAATGTCTTGATGGCGCAACCTTTACTCTGTGGTGTTTCAGCGCCTGAGTTGGGTGTTTTCATATCCAACTGACTGTCCTCCTCATCTGTAGATTGAGGCGGATCATCAATCGCCTTTGGCACTTTCAATTTCTGCATACGAGGCTTCGCTGCGCCGCTTCCCCCAAAAGTCGACAAAAGAGGAGGCACGGGCTGTTTATGGCTGAGCCCGGCCCTCACGGCCTTGTTTCGATTGTCGAGCAATGTCATGGCAACCTTTTTCACAGCAGATGCGAAGCTTCTGAATAAAAGGAAACAGGATCAAGGAGTACTAACGGCACGAAAGAACTACATTTGGCCAGTCAGACTTGTAGACTAGCAATGGGAGCCGAGTACACTGGGGCGGAAAAGACCGGGAGAACCAATGCATGCAACTACGTCGTGGCTTGCAGCAATAGGTTTTGGCGCTTTCTTGGCGACTTTTCGAGCAGGCTCTTCAGGCAAGCAGAAGAAGCATTGTGTAATCGGATCAAGTGTCTATTTTCGGGTTTCAGCAAAGACGATGCTGAGTCGAGTTGAATCAATTGTAAACAGGTTCAATTGTGTAGTCTGGTTAGCCAACGTTGAAATATACAAACGCGTCAACTGGCCGTGGCTGCCCATGGCCCCGCCATGAAATCTAGTGAGCGGAAGTCGGCCAATCGCCGGGAGAGGCCACAAGCAGGGAACCCAGACCAGATCATTCATGGTTCGAAGTTCTGCTGGCACTACAGCGATCCCCTGAACATTCCCCAAACTCTTTTGTTTGATCGATTGATGTGATTGATCTGTCAAAGACGATCACTGTCGCCTCAAGGCTTGTGGACGACCTTCATCTTCTTTGTTCCGACAACATTCAGCCGGCAATTGCACGGTCGAAACGCCTGCCTACGAGAAGCACCGTAATCCATCAGCACTTTTGATTGAGAGCCCAAACAGACATGGCAACACTCAACCGCAAATATGCAGCCCTACCCGACCTGGTAACAATTCAAGTGCCTATGACACGCGGTTTCGAGCAGATAGCTGATGGTCCGAATCACAGGACTCGGCACCAGATATTTACGAGACACCCGAACTGACTGACGACAACTCAACTGTGCCGGTATGCTGCTTCCTCTCTGAAACCACAAAGACCTAGGCACTTATACATCTCAGACAAACACCAACCGAGCGCAGTCCGATGACGAATTCTATGACGTTGATGGAGATGACGAGGATGACAATGGGATCTCGAGGACGAGGCTGCGCATCAACGAGGCACGCTCTCGTTTCTTGCCAGGCAACGTGGACGCGAATGGGTTGAGATTTTCAGACCGGGTTGATGGAAAACGTAAATCATATAGAACATCCAGCCGCCGGCAGCGCATTCTGCATGACGGCACGCATGAGCTTGGCGATTTGTCAGACGACGATGACGATAATGATGAAAGTTTGGAGAGAAAGGTTGCCAGGTTAACGAGGGAGGTGGAAGAGGCCAGAGCCGAGTACATGAAACAGAGCTCTGCGGCTAGTGGAAACTCTCAAAGTGAAGAGTTGCCGACTGAAGAAGGGCTCAGCAGTTTAAGTCGGGTCTTGGACGAGATAGCAAAGCCACTCGGACTAGACACCTCACAGGCCACAGTCCCCTCTCCCACGATCCTCAACCAGGCTGAAGGTGTGCCGGCTGATGACGGCGCCACATATACGATCACCTATGCGCCTTCATACGAACAAAGCCATGCTCTCGCCAAAGCAGCCGATTTTGACCGCCGGTTGTTGATGCTAGAAAGAGCTCTTGGGATCAGTTCGTCCTCAGTAATCGAGGCTGGCTCGAATGGGTTACCAAGGGCGATACTCCCAACTCTCGATGGCCTGGAAAAGCAAGTCTCTACACTTGCACAGGCATCAACATCAAATCTGGACGCCATTAGCCGGCGCGTGCGTGCCTTGGCTGCAGAGCAGGACAAACTCAATGAATCCCGAGAAAAGGCTAAAGCCTTGAGGGAGGAACTGGGCAAGCAAAGTCCGGCGCCAGTGGACGAATCAGAGCAAGAGTCAAAAATCAAGGCGCTCTACGGGATCCTGCCTACTATTGAGAACCTCGCACCTATGTTGCCGCCACTGCTGGATCGTCTACGATCGCTGCGCGCCATACATGCCGAGGCTGCGACCGCTAGCCAGACACTAGAGCTCATTGAATCTCAGCAGACTGAGATGAATGAAGAGCTGAAGCTGTGGAAAGAAGGTCTGGAAAAGGTAGAGCATTCCATGAAGGATGGCGAAACCCTGATGAAGGAGAATGTTCAGGTGATGGAAGGCTGGATCAAGGATCTAGAGGCGCGATCTGCAAAGCTTTCCTGATCTCGGAGCTCTTTTTTTTGTCAATGTCAAGCTTTGGTCTTCTCGCAGTATGATACCCTATCAGACATAAATGTCGAATGAGTTGCATTCTTGCACACTGACTGCCGCTTACCCAGCCTGCCATCGGCGGATTGTTTCGTAGATCCTCCTGTTAGCTGTCAGCTGTAGCTATCAGCTATCAGAAGCGCCCCACTGTAATCACGTGGCCGAGCTGCGGAAGCGTTTATAATTTTTTGCTCACAACAATTCTCCACTGTCTAATCTTTCCCTTTCCATGTACTATCATCCTTCTAATGGAAGGGCCTGCGCTTTAGCCGTGCATATCTTAACGGGCATTCTCATGATGCCGTGTCTGGTAAGTTGATGTCCTGTGTATCTACTGCTGCGTTTTCTTCTTCTCTTTGTCTGGAATGATGCTCTAATAGCATGTATTACCTGAATACCTTTGATGTTACTTTTTATCACCAAGATCTCTGATCCAGACTTCATATGCCCTTGCTTCTCGCCCTCATCGCCATTGCTTCAATTGGGCCTATTGCTGACATTCCCACCTTGAAAGACGTAGTCGTATTTAGTTTGATTTTTACCTCCCGTCTTTTTGGGCAACAGCTATGCCGGCTTCGTCGCCCTCCAGCGGTCAATTCAACGTGCTCTACTTTGCCGGAGCAAGCTCACATACCGGCCGAGACCACGAGACGTGGCCGGCGCCTCTGCCTCTGGCGAAGCTTTTTACGGAGCTCGAGTTGAAGTATCCTGGTTTCAAGGATAAAATACTGGATTCATGCATGGTGACGATCAATCTTGATTATGTAGATATTACTGATCTTGGTGAGAATGGTTCCGTGATTCAGGAGTCTGATGAGGTGGCCATTATACCTCCCGTCAGTTCCGGATAGTCAACAAGATTGAGGACTGTCTTAAATGTGTATATTGTGTCGTCATAAAGAAGAAATGCGCTGCTTTTCCACTGGAGTTGGTTCCTGTGCCTGGACAATTGCGTGTTGCTTCGTGTTGCGGATCTACGTATCTACAGGCCAAACTCTGAAGCCCCTCGAACATGAATGTCCCCCAATCGCAGACAAAGAGTCTCGCTCCAGCACAATTAGACCAGCACTGCATCGCGCAGCCCTATATGTATGCGACTCGAGAAGCCGACATGAAGTACCAAGAGCCTTGGCTCACCATCGGGCATGTTGCACCGCAACCGCAATCACGAGCAACAACAGAACGAGCAACATCGTCGCCGCGGCCGATCCAACGGCCTTCGGCACTCTCGGTATCAAACTTATGTAGCTCTCAATGCTCAGCTGGATGAGGACAGATGGTTTCATTGTAGGCCGGTGCCAGAATTGGAATGTCGGAACAATGTGGGGATACTTCCTTGGGAATACGTGCCCAGGTCTACAGAACACAACCAGACTTCTGTTAGCCAAAAGAGCCCGACACGACATTAATGACCACCCAGCCAGCAATAAGCCTCTTGTTGCGCGTTTTTGTTCCCCTCGCCTCTTTAATTCTAGCTCCTCAAAGTAACATTTTCCCGCCGAGCAATAAGTTCCCATTAGTCAAGGCCCAAGGGACATATACCGAACATAGGGACAACAGCTGTTTTCCCGCTCGTCCATGTACCCTCCAACAAGGTAATCTGGACACAGCAGCGAACTGAAAATTTCGTTCATGATGCCTGGAGCTCCGCGGCGGTAAACATGAAAGTAAAGTTGTGTTGCACACCGCAGACCTCCTTAGGTCTTCCTTATCAGTGCGGTGCCCTGTATCTAGCCTTATATCTCAGGCATCCCGCCAGAGATCCCCACTACATACATTTTAGGTAGTAGGAGCATCTATTATTAGATAGCGAATATATTATACACTATTACTAGATATAATAGGTTATAAGCCCTCTATATTCCGGATTTTTTAACGTTTAATGTTATTATTTTTTGTTTTATTATATTTTATTATAGTATTATACCTTTTTTATTAATAGAAAGCTAAATTTAGCCTATTATATTCTTTTTATAGATTTTATTCTATAAATTTACCCCTTTTCTTATAAGCTATTAAGCTATAAAAAATTTTTTAATATTATAATAAAGCTCTTTATTAGCTTTAGTTAATTTAGTTATTATTAAAAAAGGTATATAAGCTACTTTTACTAGTAGATTTAAACTATAGCTCTTTTATTATAGTATAGAAATTAATAATTATTAGTTAATGCCCTTAATACTATAGAGGTATATATTATAAGACTTTATGTGAGGAGCCTCACAATGCACATGCATCACAGCCTTGCACGTATATAACCGTTGGGCAACGACCTTATACATAACCTACTATAATAGCTATATATATAACTTACTTATGCTTTACTATAAACTATATAGAGTATAGCTATTACTATATATAACTTAGAGAAGGTAAGCTTTAGTTAATATATTATATGCTTATTACCTTTACCTAGCTACCTTAGTTCTAATAATTCTAAAGCTTCTTTATAGCTACTTAAAGGTAATATAGCACTAATTACCTAAAGAATAGCTATAGTATTATAGAATAAAGATACTAACTCCTTTATAATAAAGGTACTTACTACCTCTATACTAGATATTTATAATTTATTTAAAGAAGTATAGGCTATTAGGGAGTAAATTACTTAGCTATAAGAGCTTTAATAGCTTTAAGCTTAGAAAGAGAACCTTCTCTATATTCTAGGTAGTAATAATCCTAGAGTATTTAAGAGGAAAGCTAGGTAAACCTTAGATGCTTTATTTAATAGCAGTAAAGGTAAGGTAAAGGTTAAGAATATTACCTTACTAATACACCCTATAAACCCTTAAAAGTATAAAATATAGATTAATAACCTAACCTATACCTTTAATAGGGTATAATATAAATACTACTAAGACTATTAAAAAATTCTATTTACTTTTAACTATATATACTAAGCCTATTAGGTAAAATAGAATTATTTCCTTAATAAATAATAGGAGGATTACTAATAAAAACTTAAAGATAACTAGGTAGCTTTCTAAGACTAGACCTTAACCCTACTTAGAGACTTAGCTAATTAAGAGGCCTAAATCACTATAATAATAGAAAACGCTAAGTAGTGTAAAAACTAAAGCCCTATTAACTTTAGTATTTACCTTAACTTACTAGAGAAATATCTTAAAAAAGCTAGTAAAAAGAGCTAGGCTTTCTTATTCTTTACTAAGCTTTAGCCTAACTTATAGAACTATATTAACCTATATATATTTATTATAAGAAAGATATAAAAAGAAGTTATATAGTTAGCCTAGTGCTTTTAGAATATAATACTAGAGAGGTATAAGTAAAAAGTATTTACTTTTTATAAAAGTAATACTAAGACCCCCTATACTAACTATAACTAGTTACTAGAAAATACTTTATAAAATAATATAATATTAGTAGTATAACCTCTTATCTCTGCACCTAATAATAACCCTATAGGCTAGCTAAGAAGATACTATAACTATAGTAAAATAAGATATATTTACTTTAACTATAATTAACCCTAGAAACCCTACCCTAATAGCTAGGGAAATAATCCTTAGTAGAAGTAATAGCCCTTACCTTTACTAATTATATATAAGTTTAAACTAGGCAATGTTTCTATACCTTTATTATTACTTATAGCTAAACTAATACTAAAATATTAGTAAATCTTAATACTTATACTAAAGTAAATATTATAAGCATTAAATATACTTAGTAATAAGGCTTTAATAGAGTTAATATAAGTAGTGTTAAACTTAAGGTAATTAGTAACTTAACTATCCTATAATATAGTATATATTATATATCTATTAGTATTACTAACTCTAGGTAATAGAAGAGAAGACTATTATTAACTTATATTACTATTAATAGGGACCTAAGAATAGGGGGAAGCTCTATATTAATTAGTATATATATACTAGTAAAGGAATAAGTATATTTTAATTTTTTCTACTAATATTAGTAGTTTAAAGTATAAAAGACTAGCCTTTTACTAGCTAGTCCCTACTACTTTAAGAAGAAAAACTAGTATATTATAGTTATCTTTATTATTTATAGTATATAAAAAGATAAGCTTATTACCCTAGGAGATAAAGAATAAGTAGAAGCCTATACCCTTATAGGTTACCTCCCTATAGAACTATAGAACTTCCTTAATATATTTAAATCTAAAAAAGTAAGCATATTATTAAAGTAAAAAGATACTAACTATACTATTAACCTAGTGCTAGGCACTACCCCTCCTTATAGCCTTATTTACTCTTTATTATAAAATAAGCTATAGATATTATATAAATACCTTAAGGAAAACCTAGTAAATAGCTATATAAGACCCTTTAAAAGTTTAGTAGGTATACCTATTATATTTATTCTAAAGAAAGATAGCACTCTATAACTATATATAGACTATAGAGGTATTAATAAAATAATACTAAAGAATTACTATACTTTACCCTTTATTTTAGAGATCCTTAATAAATATTAGAGTGCTATATTCTTTATAAAGATTAATATTAAGAATACCTATTACTATATTTAAATTAAAGAGAGTAATAAGTAAAAGATAGTGTTTTACTTATAATATAGCTACTTTAAATATTTAGTTATACTATTTAGTCTTACTAATATGCCTACTATATTCTAGAGCTATATTTACTAAGTATTATATAGCCTCTTAGATATAATTTATATAGTATATCTAAATAATATCCTTATATTCTTAAAGACTAAAGAAGAGTATACTATATATATTAAGTAAGTCCTTAAGTATATATAAAGCATAGAGCTTTATACTAAGCTATTAAAGTGCTTCTTTTACTAAAAGTCTATTAAATTCCTTAGGTTTATTCTATTTATTAATAGTATTATAATAGATAAAAAGCAGGTAGAATCTATTAGAGATTAGAAGAAGCTAGTATATTTTTAAGATATATAAGTATTCCTTAGGTTTTATAATTTCTATAAATAGTTTATATACTAATACTCTACCCTTACTACCCCTCTTAATATACTTATAAAAGGTAGCTAGAAGGGTATTTAAAAAGGCTAGTTCTACTTTAGTAATAATAAGAAATAGGCATTTTACTAACTTAAAGCTGCTTTTTAGGAGGCGCCTCTTTTATAATACTATAGTCTAGGGTCCCCTATATATATTAAAACTAATGCCTCTACCTTTATAATAGCTAGTATTATTTTATAATTTAATAATAATAGCTACTATTACTTAGTTACCTTTTAGTCTTAAAAGTTTACTAATATAGAATATAACTATAATATAGTAAATTAAGAACTATTTGCTATTATTAAGTTATTTAAATACTAGTAATATTATATTAAGGGTATAACTATACTAGTTAAGGTGCTCTTAAACTACTATAATTTATAAATATTTATAAGCTAAATAAGACTTAATAGAAGATAAGTAAGATAGTGTATATTCCTTAGCCTATTTAATTTTATTATTAAGTATTAAGTAGGTAAGAGTAACCTTACTAATATGCTATTAAGATAGCTAAATTATAAGGGTAAAGCATTAATAAATATTAAGTTACTACTAGACTTAAAAATAAAAATAGTGCTTAATAAAGTAACTAAACTAGTATAAAAGTATACTAAAAAGCATAGTAAATAGCCTTTAAGAGTTAAAATAACTCTAGTTAGTAGGTTAAAACTTATTATAGGAGGCTTAATTTCTCTTAATACTAAATAAGTAGCTAGGATATTAGTAGGAGAGGGAATAAAACTAAGTAAATTTATAGCTAGGATAGCTTATATTTAAACTATAGGGAGGTGTGTTATTTAAAGGACCCTTAAGGCACTAAACCTCTATAACTTTAGTATATAAAATTCTCTCTCTAGATTACTTAAGAAAGTATAAGAGTAAGACCTAACTCTTACTTATACTATAGAATTAGTAAGTAAGGGGGGAAAGGCTAGGATATAGTAATATAATATAAAAGGTCTTCTATTATATAAAGAATAAGTAGTTATTCCTTTAGAGCTTATTTTATAATAGGAGCTTCTCTAGCTATACTATAATAACCTAATTACTAGTTATTTTAGAATATATAGAATACTTAAATTGCTATAATATAATTTCTACTAGCTAGGTATAAAGTAAGTAGTAGTAAATTATATTATAAGTTATAGTATATACTAGTAAGTAGTTACTAAGAGGCATAAGCTATATAGTTATTTAGAATTACTACTAATTCTATAGTAACTAATAGTTAAATTATTAATAGACTTTATTATAGAATTACCTAAAGTTCTTAAAGGAAATTATATAGTTAATATAATCCTAGTAATTATAGACTATTTTACTAAGTACTTCTTATTTTTTCTAGTTATAACTACTATTAATATAGCTAAGCTAGCTAAACTATTTTATAGAGAAGTTAAGCTAAGATATAGTGTACTAAAGGGTATTATATTTAACTAAGGTTTAGTATTTATAAGTATATTTTAGAGTAATCTTTACTATCTTTCTAAGATAAAGAGGAGGCTATTAATAGTATTTTACCTATAAACTAATAGTTAAATAGAGAGAATAAACTAGGTCCTAGAGTATTATCTTTAATGCTTTATTAGGAATAATTAACTAACTTAGCTAAAGCTACTATTAGTAGTATAGTTTATATATAATAATATAGTAAATAGAATAATAGGCTAGTTACTTAACTATATACTCTTTAGGTTTTACCTAGAGTTTTGCCTTAAAGTTAGAGGTAAACCTTTTAAAGGGGATATATTAAAAGTTAATATAAGAGTAAAAAGACTTTAAGAAATATAAAATAAGATAATACTTATATAGTAGAAAGCAGTAGAATTATAAGTAAAATACTATAATAAACACTATTAGCTAATATTCTTTAATAAGGGAGATAGAGTTATACTTTTAGTAAAGAATATTTAAATAAAGAATATAAAGAAAAAGCTAAACCCTTAGTTTATAGGACTATTCTATATATTAAATACTATAGAAAAATAAGCTTATTAACTAAAACTCCTAGATAAGTATATATAGCTATATAATATCTTTTATATCTCCCTTTTAAAGCTATAGAAATAATAGGTAAAAGGTAGTAAATAAATAGTATTACTAAACCTAGAAAACTAGGATAAAGAGTATAAGCTAAATAATATTTAAAATAAAAAGGAGATATAAGAAGGCACCTACTACCTAGTAAAATAAAAGGGATAGCTAAGTAAATATAATTAGTAGGTAGCTAAGAAAGATATATATATACTAAGGCTTATTATAGTATATAAGAAGAAGGTAGTAAAGAAGTGTTATAAATTATAATAAGCTAGCAATATATAGGTATTATACTACTTAAAAATATTATATTTTATATTAAAAGGGAAAAGAGATATAATAAAACGCTGCCTCTATATAAAATAAAATATATATATATACTACTAAAAAATAAACTAAATAACTATCTATAGCTTAGGTAGGGCTATAGGGAAAGTGCTAATAGTAGACTTTACTATTCTAAACTATAAAAGTATATTAAAAGCCTAGATCCTACTATTAGTATCCTTCTATAATACCTTAGTAGTAGTAGTGTAGACTTAGTATATAGTTACTGCTTAGATAATATACCTAGGATTTTCTAACTATATGCCTAGCCACTACTACCTAAACTACTCTACTATTAATATATTATAATTTAGCTATTAAAGTATTAGTAAATATAGAGTAAATATATAGTATATAGATATAGGGTCTAAATATATAATACTAAGGGGGATTAGTAGAAAGAGGGTAATATATAGCTATTGCCTTATAATAATATACTTATTATATACTACTTGCACATCCTAAGCCTAAAAGTTAGTAAAATTAAGACAATATATAAGTAAAAATACCTATAATAAATAACTTAGCTAAGCCTATTAGGGCAAAAGCTATATAGTAAGCCTAGTTAGTGTAGTTAAAACCACATAGTAATATAAGCAATAAGCGTGCAATTTTATAGCATATATTATTATAAAAAATATAGACTAGTGTCTTAGCGCTAGCCTTACTAGCCACTATACTAGTAAAGGCTTAGACTAGTATCTTTAGCTAGTTATACACCTTAAGAGCAGTAGTCTAGTTACCTATTATTATAGGTAGAGGCTATAAACTATTAGTAAATAACTAGCAATATTATAGATATTATATATACTAGCTTATAGGAGTTTAAGTATATAGTATATTATTTACACTGCTTTATTATATAAACTTTACTACCTATAAATAGGTTAGTAAGGAATTTATAGGCTAACTATACTAATTTAATATTAAATAGCAGATATTTCTTAAAGTTATTATATATAGTATATATATAGTAGAGGCAATAGCATAAATAGAGCTTAATATTTATAAATATAATAGCGTTCTAATAGAGAAAATAAGGGGATATATAGTAATAATAATAGTAATATTAATAATAGTAATAGTAATAATAGTAATAATAAGAAGGAAGGAAAATATAATAGAAGGCTAGAGAAGAGGTATAGTCTTTATAGTTAGGCTAAGTATATAGTATTATTATTATTTTAACTCTTATTAATATAGTAGAACTAGCTAATAGCTATTAATTAACTAGTAAGTATATTATTACTAAGGATAGTAACTATAGAAGGGAGGGCAATTATAAGAAGCCTTATAATATATATGCATTATAGCCTTATACATATATAACTATTAGGCAATAACCTTATATATAACCTACTATAATAGCTATGTATATAACTTACTTACGCTTTACTATAAACTATATAAGGCATAGCTATTACTGCACATAACTTAGAGGAGGTAAGCTTTAGTTAATATACTATATGCCTATTACCTTTGCCTAGCTACCCTAGTCCTAACACTTTATTATAAAGTCTTACTAAAAAAAGGGCCCTTATTATAACCTCTTAATTACTAGCTAGGACTACTATTTTATATAAGTTAGAATTGCTTAGGCACTAGTTTAACTAGTAAGATATTATAGATTATTAGGTATAATAATAGAAGGTAAAGCTATGCCTACTAATTAAGCTAAGATATAATAGGGTAGAACTCTATAATTTTCTCCCTTTATTATTAAGGTATAGGAGATACCTATAAGAAACCTACTAATCTTTAACTTTAGAATCTCTATATAAATATAGGCTATATAGTAATTTAATAAAATAATAAGCTACCTATACTAACTTACTATACTATTAAATTAATAATGCTTTAGTATTAAATACTAAGTTATAGAGACTTATAATAACTAGCCTTATAACACTTTATACTTTATATATTTAATGCTTTTAAATTAAAGCTATTATAGCTAATAATATAATGCTACTAATGCCTAAAAAGGTATATTAGAGTTAGGATATAGACCTAACTATAAGCCTAAAGGATATAATCCTAAAGGTTATATAAATTACCTCTTTAAAGGGTTCTAAGAATTTTAAGGAATAGAAAATCTTAATTAAGATATATATATATATTCTTAGCCTAACTAGCTACTTTAATAGTATAATTACTTAGTTATAATAAACTAATTAGAAGTATGCCTTATTAATATATTTAATATAGCAAACCCTATTTATATATATATAGAAAAATATCCTTAGGGTAGGATAGAATTACTAGAGCTATATAATAGACCTAATATAGCTTATTTATAATAATTATAGCTTCTAAGCTAATATTACTATTATTAAGCTTTTAGATATATTTTTTTAATTAAGGTAGGTAGATTTCTTAATAATAAGGGCCTAGCTTAATTATTATTAGAATATTTAGTAAAAAGTTAATAATATTATAATTTTACCTAATATTATATAGGTAGCTTAGATGCTTTATACTATTAAGGGCTCTATGCTTAATATATATAATATATAGAAGATCTAGGGCTATAGCTCTAATAAATTAAAGAAAGATAAGATATTAAAATATCTTACTTATAAGTCTAATAAGCCTATAGTAAAGTAGAAGTCTAACTTTACTAAAAAAAAAACTATAGAGACTAAAATAATAATAGAATATAGATATATACTTTATTTTAATAGAAAGGTATATAAGCTAGACTAGTGCTAAAAGCTATATTCTAAGAAAATACTTAATTATATTTAGAAGTTATAAAAAAAGCCTTAAGAATTTAAGCCTAAGAGTATAGCTTTAGCTAATATTATATAAGCTAGAAATACCTTTAGTAGTATAACTATAAGTGCTAACACCGCTTTTATAATAGCTACTTACCCCTAATTAACTTAAGTAATTTAATTATATACTTAATATAGATTATATTAACTATATATTTAATTTAATAAAGTAGTTTACTTATCTTAATACTAATATAGAAGTTAGACTAATAACTACTAGTAATAGTTAGCTACTTATAATAAAAGGCATTAAAATAGTAAAAATACCTATAGTAAGGGGCTATCTTAAGCTACTAAATATATAGCTTACCCCTAAAGCTAAAGTTAATATAATTTCCCCTAGCTTTCTTTAAAAAGCTAGGATTATTATTAATAGGTCTTTAGACTATCTAATTATAAAGTCCTCTTATTAGTAAGTGGCTTCTTTCTATTAAGCCTCTAATATAGTAGTCCTAAATTTACATAAGGAAAAGCCTTATTTTAACTTTATAGCGTTGCCTATAAAGGCTATTATAAAGAATATAAAATATAGCCTTTTATATAAGAGACTTAGGCACACTAGAAAGGATAGAATCCTCTATATATATAAAGATACTAGTATATTAATTAATCCAGTCTCTCTTTATAATTTTTACTATAAAGCTTACTATTTAGTAAAAGCTAATTAGATAATTTATTATAAGCCTTAGACTAATGCTTAATCTTTCCTTTTCTATGTTTTTTAGGATTATATTATTTATAAACCTAAAGGGTTTAGTAGAAAAAACTATACTTTATATATAATTAATATATATACTTAGTTTTACTAGGTAATTTTAACTATTAGTTATAAGAATTTATAGAAAGCTATAGAGGTTTAGTAAACTACTATTAAAAATATAAGTAGTAGCTTTATTATTAAGTGCTTCTATATTAATAATACTACTAAATTCTTAGGCAAAAAGTTTGCTAGTTATTACTATAAGAAAGGCATTATTTTTTATACTAAAGCTCCTTATATTCTAGCCTATTAAAGTATTATTAAGAGAGCTAGCAAAACCCTTATAAATATAGCTTATGCTTCTATAATTAGTGCTAAGCTTCCTAACCTCTTATAGCTATATACTATAAAGTATACTATAAAGATTATAAATCTATTACTAGTAAATAGTATTAGTAGTAAATTACTATAATAGGCATTATTTAATAAGATTAGCTTAAATAATAAGGCATTTATTTAAGATCTCTAAACCTAGGGATATATTACTTATATATAAATTCCTAAAGAAAGGTATATATACACTATAAAAATAGCCCCTTAAGCTAAAAAGGGCTGCCTTATAGGCATAGAAGGCCTAAAATATTATCTTTTTAAAGTTTAGCTTTTTAATAAAAATTGCATTATAAGAGCTTATAATATTAGATTTTAGGAAGTATTTAATTATATTAATTATAATAAGGAAGATATTAAATTTATTACTAAACTTATTAATTTAGCCTTTATAGAAGAAGGTAGAAAAATTATTACTTTACTAATAAGTAGTGCCTCTAAAGGCATACCTCTAAATATAGACTAATAGCTAGAGGCTATAACTAACTTAATTAAGTTAAAACCTAATAATAAAAAGGTAGTATTACTACTAGAATTATATTATTTATCTAATTAATTGCTTCTAGAGTTAACTACCCCTCTAGGAGAAACCCTAAATACTAGCTTTTCTTATAAGCCTTTAATATAGATATTAAAGAACTTACTAAAATTATATAATTTAGTATAGAAAATTATATCTAGGTTTAAGACTCTTATTATAAAGTCTTTAAAGGATTAAAAATAACTCTTTAACCTAGAACTATAACTATATATACCTAATTAAGTACCTTTTATTAAGGATAAAGAAATACCTAATATACTAGTATTACTAGCTAAGGCTATTAATAACCCTCTTACTACTAAAAAGTCTTTATAGGTTATAGCCTTAAAAGTTAACTTACTACTTTATAGTAAGCTACTATAATAAGAATTAGATAATATTAGGAAGGAAAAGGTATAGAAAGCTAATTCTAATACTATTACTAACATTCCTAATAATATTAGGTGTAGTACGCGCTACTTAGCACGCACTAAAGCATATATTAATTATATATATATTATAATATATAGGTAAAAAAGAGCTTTTCCTAAGGGTTAGCCCTTAAACCTTATAATTAGATACTATAATAAAGATAAATATAAATCTAATAAGGCTATAAATCTCTTATATTATATAATAATTATTTAAGCTACTAATTTTATAGATATAAAGATTTATATTCTATTAAATTAGTTTAAGGCTAAGGATCTTCTAAATTATTAAATATTTTAGAGACTAGCTAAGCTTAAAGAGCTTAAGAAAATATAGTAGAAGAATAGCTAGGTATTAGTCTTCCTACCTAAAAATACTATAATCTTTAATAGCTATTAAGTCTATACTATTAAATACCTAATTAATAAAGAGCCTTATTTAAAGGCTTATTAGGTTATTTATAGTAATTAGTATAATAAAGTCTTTAAAGCTAAAGACCTTTATACTATAGTGGCCTATCTAGTCTCTCTATATATATTTTATATAATAGTTACTATTTTTAATCTTAATTAGTAGTAGTATAATACTATTAACACTTTTCTAAACACTAAGGTATAAACTAAGGTTTTTATACACTAGCCTTATAGCTATAATAATAGTATAAAGAGAGTATACTACCTTAATTATATACTTTATAGCCTTTTAATATTACCTCTTTAGTAGCTTAATAATATTATAGCTAAGCTTAAGAAGTATAGCTTTAAAAGACTCTTTAGTAAGTTATACATTTTTACTTATAAAGACTATGTTTTTCTACTTTTTTATATTAATAATATTATTATAGCTACCCTATCTAATGCTACTATTACTACTATAATTAACCTATTAGAATTATAATATAAGCTTAAGTAGCTAGGTATAGTTTATATATTCCTTAGTATATAATTTTTATAGGATTATAACTACTAAACTATTCTTTTATATTAAGAGAAGTATATAGAGTCTATTCTTAACTAATTCTAGACCTTAAACCTCTTACTAGTATATATACTATAGCTACTATAGGCGGAAATTTCTATAAATTAAAAGGACTTTATAACTATTAGAAATATTACTAATTAGTAATATAAAATTAGGTGCTTTAATTAGCTCTTTATATATATAAAGCCTAATATTATATTTATAGTAAATAAGCTTAGTATAGTGAATTTAGTGCTAAAGTAGATTTATTAGAATCTTTAAAAGCACCTTTAGTAATACCTTTAGGGAATAAAGAATCTTAGTATTATTTTTAGTAGTAAACCTACTATAGGTACTAAAGATAGAATTCTTTATATTTATAGCTATAGTAATGCCTCTTATAGTAATAACCTTATAATAAGGCATTTTACTACTAATTATATTATTATACTTAATAGTAGTACTATTCTTTAGTCTTTAAAAAAGCAGACTCTTATAGCTTTAAGCACTATAGAGGCTAAATTTATTAATTTAATACTTATAGCTTTTTCTATAGTATAGGTTTTATAATTTATTAAAGACTTTAGCTTTAACTAAAGTTACTTACTATTACTATTTATAAATAGCTAAAACGCTTAGGTAAATATAATTAATAAGAGATATTATAGCTATACTTACTATATTAATCTATATTATAAATAGATTACTTAGAGAGTTAAGAATAGCCTTTTTTACCTTAAATAAATTAGAACTAATTAAATAATTATAAATAGCTTTATAAAGGGTCTTAAATATAAAAAGCATATTAACTTTATATAGATATTATAAATAATCCTAAAGTTAGCATTTATTATAGGCCTTAATGCCTAATATTCTTTATAGATTATTTAATTAGATATTTTTCTATGTATTTTATATATTATTTTCCCTCTTTATAGTATTAACTATAAATATTAGTTATTTTTTTTTTTAGTATATTTAGAGTATAACCTCCTATAAGCCGCATTTTTTAGATTTTTAATACATTCTTTAAGCCTTATTTTTTAGGCTAGTCTTATATATTCTCTTATGCTTTTATATAATTAGATATTATATATACTTTATATAGGCTAGTTATTTAGCTATAGGGGTAGTATTATATACCGCAGACCTCCTTAGGTCTTTCTTATTAGTATAGTGCCCTATATCTAGCCTTATATCTTAGGCATCCCGCTAGAGATCCCCACTACATATATTTTAGGTAGCAGGAGCATCTATCGTTAGATAGCGAATACATTATGCACCATTACTAGATGTAACAAGTTGTGGCAGAGCGCATCGGCCTTGGCGGGGTTGATGTGGTGGCTAAATGGGATGATGATGATACAGAGTCCCGTTAGTTGAGCTGACTGACGAGACTCTGCGCGGCTCAAGCCTGCAACACAAATCGCAATATTAGTACATATCGCGCGAGTACTTCTTTCTAGGGGTTTTCTTCTTCTTTTGTTTTCTTTCTTGCTTTCTGTTTTTCTTTTTCTCTTTGCTATAATTACAGAAAATGTGGTGATTGGCGTTATACAACCGTGGCTCGTGTCGGACCTACCCAAGTATCCCGAGCTATCTATAGGTAGTTTCTCGAACATTTCAAAGCTTTTCCCATTCCATTTCACAAGGTACATGCCGCTTGTACTCCACATCTATTCTCGTATTTGTTTATCCATTCGTTCAAAGATCACTTCAACGCTGCAGAACGCGCCACGCCGTCATCAGTCTGCGCAAGGCGACCTGGGCCTTAGGGGCTAGGAGTGGACCCAACACTAGAAACGTCGCTCGCCGATGGCAGATCGGACCCCGTCTCGTCGACGTCTTCTCTCCCCCTGCTAACCCTTCCGATACCGCCATTGGCAGCCTTGAGAACAGGAATCTCCAAACGGCTTCTCATCTCATCACGTCCCGTATCATGCCTTGAGCCCATATTTACCATGTGCATGACGTCCTTAAGCACCTCGCCTGTGTCGTCCATGGCTGCCAGAAAGCGTGCTAATTCTTTGCACAACTCCCAGTCGCCTTCCTCGATGGCCCGTGATAGAACGCGCACTGACTGGTCTGTGGACGATTCCAGCTCCTCCAGAGTGTGCAGCACAATCAGGTACCCGCCAGCGGTCTTGAGAGATCCCCGTTGTAGCGATTCTTCAAATAGCTCCGTCGCTGGCGGGAGGTAGGCAAACAACGTCTTCCACTGTCGTGCCTCCGTCTTTCGAGTGCACTGCAAGACCACATCAAGATACTCTTTTGATGACGACAAGAGGGAGAGCACTCGAGGTAGAACAGCGTCTTCTGGCTTAGGACATGTGTCTGCCTCTTCGTCTAGTACATGATGCAGAAGAATTTCCAGCCCGTGCGACAAGTATTCCAGTTTCTGATACTGTTCACACAGTTCTCCTGCTTCAATCGTCCGGCTCTGTCGCAGATAGAAGCGTAAAATATCGGGCAAAAATAACTGTGTCTGATGAGCAACGGAGCACACTCGAGTTAGCATGGCATTAAAACAGTCATTTTCTCAGCAGAAATTGTGTTGCGCCTTTGATCCAGTTTTTTTCTATTACCCTCCCATAGAAGCACACGTACCCTTATGGCGAAGTGAAAAAAAGAAAAGATGACATCTCGCCTCTGAACCAGATCAGATTCGACCCCCAAGACAATGCCCTTCTCTAAAAGCACAGAGAGTGGGTAAAAATCCACTGGAATTGAAACAGAAGGGGGCAGGTCCTTATTACTGTCGAACGATGCTGCGCCGAGTATTTCATTGATATTCGGCCAAGCTTTGATCTCCATCCCATCAAACAGCCAAAGGGAATGCTTCAGAGCAGGAGGCCCTCGTCCCAGCGACGGGTCCTCCGACAGGTGCGTCACATTGAGCAGCGGTTGATCCCTCATGCTGGCGTGGTACTCGACATTATGTGCAATGATGCGCATATCGTACTTCAGCTGACCCTGCCCGTTGAGCGAGGGACTGAGCAGCACTAGCTTCCCATCCACCAAGAAGATGACAGAGGCCACGGCTACATCCTGTGACGGATCACCATCTAATATCTGGCTCTCTGGTAAGATCCAACTAAGCCCCCTGACTCTTGCAGGGGATCGCACGATGCCGTGAAATGCAATCTGCCCCACTTGAATCAGACGAACAGAGTCGGATCCTGGACTAAAAATAAAATGATAGAGTATGTTTTCGTACGTATACACGAGGAGTGAATCCTCTCCGGAAGTAGTCACCAGGACCACTGGTGCGGTGATCGACTGTCGAAATAATACTTGAGACATGTCGAGTGCCGTCTCCCGTGAGAACAGACGCAGCTCGTAGCTTCTGTTACTCTCGACCGCGGCAATGAGTATATGTTGGTACCAGCACATACCACCACGAACCTGAAACTCATTTTCCATCTCTTCTGTCGCAAACGTTTTCCATCTTCCGCTATTGACGCTGTAATGAGCGAGCCCACGGCGACCAGCGACAGCAACATACCGTCCGTCTGACGAGATGACTGTCTGACGAATGGGCCACTGGTTCACAAGATACGTAGGGGGGATTTTTGAAGTGTGCCACAAGAACGGCTCGGCCGAAATGCTGGTCATATCAGGAAGATCGTATCCTCGATAGATCATAACTGCCGTCGGTGTTTGAAGGACCGTTCGAAAGACGTTCGCCTCGTGATAACAGCCTGTCACCGCGTTCTTAGCCATCTCAAGACTCCAGATAGCTTCGTGACTGCGCCCCACGAGCAGAATTTCCGAGCCTCCACCAATCCAGGCAGCGGAGCGGCATCCGGCCAGCCATTGCTCGTCGTTACCGTTTGAAATGCGAGCATCGGTACCAAAACTATTGCTTCCCAACTTGCCAAACATGCTCCATGTGGACCAACCCCTTTCGAAACCTGCGAAGAGACAGTATCCATCTGGAGAATAAGATAGTTTTGTGAAAGCCCCTGATGCCGTGGTTGAAACAGGTATGCGTTGCTTGTGAGATAGTATAATGTTGCCCGCATAGTCTCGAACGGAATAGACGTGGACTGTGCTGTCTGCACAACCAACGGCAATCAGTGAGAATCGGGCGTTGACAACCGCCTTCACGGCAAAATTCTCTGAGAAGTCAGGGTTGTGGAAACAGTGTCCACTAAACAAGCGCTTGCCATCTACGTCCTCGTTATCCGTATCCGCTCGCAATTGTTGGCGCTGTACAGCGTATGCCCGTCCATCACTCGTGATCCATGTTGCCAGGTTCATGGGTCTGTCGTATACCATCTCCACAATCGACGACTTTTTTTCAACCCATCCCATTTTGCTTATGAGCTCGGTTCTAGTTTGGTTCCCAGTGCTGTCGGGAGTCCATCGTATACACTGCACTGCTGCTGGTTTACTTGTTGCCACTACTAATTCGTCGTCGAGCGCCAAAGCACTTTCAATACCAGCGTCGATCTTGATCACCATCCGAAACCGAACACTAACGTCGCGAACGCCTGGGCCCTCCCCTGGGCCCCAAAAGATCTGATCGCCCCGTAGACCTGTCTGGGAGCCAACGAGACTCTGCTTTCGTCGTTGTATATTGTGGTAGTTTGGGAACTGCGGTTTGTAGACGCGAGACTCGCCGTCCGTTGCTATCGAGTAGGTTATCAGGTAGCCCCCGGAGGTGCGTACTACCAGGATCGCCGAGTCTCCGCGCAGGAGTAGGTCAACGTTGGTCCCGTAGGACTGGATGGACGATTCGGATCGCACCACAACAGCAAGTATGACGGTAGGCTGTTCAGAATTTCAGTGCATGCCTCCACAATCCTGACCCGGGGGGGGAGGCGAAAAGAGAAGGCAGCTTACCTTGGTTTGCCACAGCGTGATGCTTGTGGCTGTAGCGACCCCGAAGATGTGGCCATTGCGGGCGACGCACAACGCAAGCACCGGATCTTTCAAAGGAAGAGCTTTCTCGTTGACTGTATCATTGGAAACCGAGGAAATTTTTTTTGAGGTATGGAAAGCGAAATCGTCTTGCTCGATTGACTGGACGGATGGTGTAACTGGCGTGATGGGTGTGGGCGGAGGTAGAGTGTCAGCATCGCCGTGGTCCGACGCAGCCAGGGCACGAGTTTGGCTCCGTTGGACGAGGGACAACGATGAGCTTGAGTTAGAAAATTGCTGTAGGCCGTCATATGACACGAAGAGGTTCAGTTCGGGGGTGCGACCGCTGCTCGTGGCATAGATTCGTGGAGTGCCAATGGGCCAGTACATGATGGCCGCAAGTTGCCCCCCCTAAGATTAGCTAGCTATCGACAGCGTTTGGCGTTTGAGGGATGAGTAACGTGACTGGACGATTGCACCCTCGGAGTCATCTCCATGCATCGAGGTGCTTGGACAAAATGGTTATCGGTTTCATTGATTGTATTCCCTGATCGGCACGCGGCAAAATGGTGGTCTGCAATGATTGCTGTCCACCCAATTCCTGGGAGAACTGGGTGGTGGCAGAGACGCAGGCGACCAGACGTTGAACGGGTTGCTGGCTGGCAGGCAGGAGCAATCAAGTGGTAGACGACTGGACGCTATCAATACCCAAAATGCATTAGTGCGATTTGGCAGCTGGCGACCCCCTGTCCACTCGCAGTGGCGTGCGGGGTTCGGAGAAGGGGGAATATCTTATTCGTGATTACGTAAGACGCCAGACCATTAACATGTCCGAAAGGTGAATGTGTCTGGCCTGGTCTGGTGGGTGCCTTCCGCCATTGCCCCCCTCTTTCCCAATTCCAACTTTGTGTCGTTTAAGGTCTGTGATGTTAGTTCTTGAGCTTTATCATTCCATTTTTTATATTGGTGAGAAAAAAGGGGCCGGAGGCCTGGTTCGTGTCAAATTCACGATCGAAGCTCGGAGACTCCTGGGGTAAAATACCACTAGCGACGAGTTGTGGCTAGGGTGTTGGGGCAGCCCAGCCCAGGATAGGATGGCATTATATGAGAAATCTTTTGCTGTAAATGTAGAAGTTTAGAGGCTGGTTTTTAGGACATCGGTCTGGTCCTACGTCGGATGTCGCAAACGGACCATGGTGCATTATCCTGCTGGTTCCCGGCTATCACGACGCAGGTAAAGTCGGCCGAAAACGGCACGTACCCTTGGCTCCACGGTGTGCGCCCCGGGCGGCCTAAGCTCAAACGTCCGTATGGAGAGGACTCGGGAGGGAAATCTGATACGTAATTGAGGTGGCAGGTGATTGAATATTACCAATCGGTACCAGTCTCCCAAGGCTTTACTGACCAATGCAATAACACACCATCATCGAAACTCGATACCTCTGGCGTCATCCTTTGCCTTTCACTTTTCCTGGCTGCAGGCCTGCCAGGGAAAGTTACGATACAAGGGCAACTGTACATTCACAACTAGCGCATCGGAAAGCCAAATGTCAGCCCAGCCTATCTGGATTGGACTGCCTGCGCCGTTGCATTGGGGGATTATCAAAAGGCCCAAGCGGCATGATGGAGCTCCGGTGCTAGCACAGGAGACAGCCAGCCAACCGGGTGCCAGCGAACCATGAGGCTGGTACTAAAACAGCAACTCGGCGGAGAAACTCGGGGGATCCAGCGATGCCGGAGTCACCAGACGTCTGGATTCTAGATTGACGCCCTTCAATGCTGTCTGTCTGGCCCACCGGCAGCTGGTCTGCTGTGCGCCCATTCGCCAATGCTTTGAGGGAAAGATGCCTGTTGCCGCGAGACCCTGCATGTAGCAAGCAACAAAGAACATGAATTGTCATCCCGATTCCCGCAGACGGTGACACGACCACTCGGGCTAGGTTCAATGTGCGACGCCAGACGCCGGGTCCACGCGCCAACATTGTGTGAAAACTGCCCGGTCTGGTCTGGCGCTTTCCACATGTAGTCAGTCACAATGGCCAAAACCATTCAGTGAAATCAGTTTGGTAGGCAGGTGCAATCTTGCAACCTGCAGTCACCAATTCGTCTCCTCCTCCTCTTGCCCATCTTCTTCCTGATCTGGTCTTTCTTTGCACTACAGCTCAACACCTTGTCTTTTTGTCAGTCGTCAACATGCCGTTCGCGACACCGTCCACGACCGCCGAACAACCTAGCGGCAGCCACGCACAACGTCTCTATGTCGATTCCAATGGAGACGACGTCGCAAGCAGTGGCATGACGTCTCGCGCGTCAATCCTTCACGAGATCATGGCCAGGAGAGCCGCGAGTGGCAAGCTTTTTGCAGGAGTCGCTGCCGCGTCAGACAGCGATATGTTTAAAGGCTCTGTAAGCTGTTTGTCGAAAGATGTGTTCAGAAGCAGGCAAAAAGACATCCTAACGGCGTCAAGACAGCGGGAAAGCCGAGAGCAAGGCGGTGGGACAGTCAGTTCCTACATCATACTGTCGTATGTGTCTCACTTCAGTATACTAATTGAGCTTGTTTTTTAGGCCACTTGTCTAGAGAGAGTCTAGAAAGAAAGCCATGCACTCTCAAGCAAGCAGCTCGTCACCTCAAAAAGCCCGGTCTTATTTCGCTGGGAGGCGGACTGCCGTCTAGTGAAACTTTTCCCTTTGCTGAAATTGGCTTAAAAGTGCCCGTCGCTCCTCACTTCTCAGAGCAAGATACTAGTGAAAGAGGGCAGACAGTGGTGATTGGTAAATATGATGCCCGCGACCACGGAGGTGTCTATGACCTGTCTATTGCTCTCAACTATGGCCAGTCTACTGGTTCGGCTCAGATGATGCGTTTCTTGACTGAACACACCGAGATTGTCTGTCAGCCTCCATATGCTGACTGGCGAATCTGCCAGACCATAGGCAGCACAGGGGCTTTAGAACAGATATTAAGAATGTTTTGCGACAAGGATCGTAATGATTCGATTTTGACTGAAGACTTCAGCTTCTCTACCGCTCTAGAGACTATCCATCCTCTTGGCATCAAGGTTTTTGGCTCCCCCATTGATGATGAGGGACTAGTGCCCGAGGCCATGGATCACATTCTCACCTATTGGGACGCAACATCCCGCGGTGCCAGAAAGCCCCATGTTCTCTACACGGTCCCTTCTGGCCAAAACCCCACAGGAGCTACTCAGGGTCTTGGGCGCCGGAAGGCCATCTATGCCGTTGCTCAGAAGCATGATGTATTCATTGTTGAGGATGAGCCGTATTACTTCCTCCAGATGCAGCCCTACGCCGGTCGTGGTCACTCCGAGATCTCTCCACCAGCAAGCGTCGAGGACTTTGTTTCGTCATTGATACCAACGTTTGTCAGCATGGATGTGGATGGTCGTGTGTTGCGTATGGACTCATTCTCCAAGGTTCTGGTTCCAGGCTCACGACTCGGCTGGGTTGTCGGATCCGAACAAATCATCGAGCGATATCAACGCCATGCCGAGGTGGCCAGTCAAGGTCCTAGCGGCTTCTCACAGATCATCTTATGGAAGTTACTTGATGATTCATGGGGACATGAAGGCTATCTACGTTGGCTAATGGATCTCCGCTTGCAATATACACGGAGAAGAAATGCCTTGCTGGCCGCTTGCGAAGACCACCTACCTCGGGATATCGTGGCATGGACACCACCCGCTGCCGGCATGTTTGTAAGTTCTGGACCCTCTACATTTGTTCGATTCTCTGTTTTCTATATTATTTCTACGCGATTCGAAAAGCGACACTTAGAGACTGTTCCTAATACTGTTGAAAATGCAGTTGTGGCTCAAGGTGGACTATTCCAAACACCCTCAAAGCGGGGTCAAGACACTCGAAGAAGTCGAGCAGGAGATTTTTGACTCTTGCATCGATGGCGGTGTTCTCGTAGCTCGTGGCTCTTGGTTCCTCGCTGAAAAGGAGAAATGTATGCCTGGACTGTTCTTCCGAGCTACGTATGCAGCCGCTAGTGCAGAGAACATGAACGAAGCGATCCGGCGCTTTGGCCAGGCTATACGAGCCAGCTTTGGCTTGGAATGACAAGGGCATACACGCAAGTAAATTCACGTGTTGGTTAAAGCCAAAGACTGGTGCGGAATATGATAGACGCAGATTCATGAGGGAGTAAGTAGAAATAGAAGTTGCATATATAGATACAACGGTGACCGTTTTTTGTTAAGGCCTTTATGTTTTTCGCCCCTATATCCGAATGGTGATGTGCAAAATATATTTCTCCCAAGTGACAAGTGCTGGCTTTTTCCTTCATCATCACCCTTTGTTGTCTTGCTTCCATGTATCTCCCCAGAGACCTCACCGCTACCTGTCCTTCACGAATAAATAGACATACTAGTTTTGTGTACAAAAGAGCCTACGGTTCAATTTATCTTATCGACACGTTGCGAAACACGTCCAAATGCCTTCATTCATTCCTTGTTGTCATATTCCCAAAATGCAACATGAACACCCTGGCCAGGCGACAAGACTACGTTGGCCTGCAGGGCAGGGTTCCCCCCATCGAGGGCAAACATGTGGCTATCTAGCCGGCTGTAACGTTGAAACATTCTCACGAGGACGTAGCTCATTTCGGTGAGCGCAAACTGCTGTCCGATGCAGATGCGGGGACCGGCGTTGAAGGGGATGTACTCGTGGGGTTTGGGGTGCCAGTGCGCCCAGCGCTCGGGGCTGAATACGGCTACGTCGGCAAAGGTTTCTGAGACGGGGGGGTATAGTTCCGGTCTTCGCTGCATGACGAGGGGGGAGTAGCCGATCTTTGTGTCTTTGAGGATGGGCATGGGCTCTGAGGAATCGGGACCGCCGCCGTGGGGGAGAGTGCAGTCCCGGAGGGCGACGCGGAGGTTAAAGGGCACGGAGGGGTATAGACGGAGAGTTTCGTTGATGACGGCCTTGAGGTAGGGCATGTTCTTGAGGTTTTCGTACGTGGGGGTTTTGTTAGAGGGGCCGACGACGTCAAAGATCTCGCGGCGCATCTTGGCCAAACATTCTGGATGGCGGGCGAGTTCGTAAATGGCCCAGGAGAGGGTCGCGGCGGTTGTATCGCGGCCGGCGAGCAGCACGGCGATGACCTGGTCGCGGATGACTTTGCGGTCGCGCGTGAAGAGGGCGAGGCGGTGGAGAAAGGTGTAGTCCCTATCGGAGGACGTCTTGGACTCGAGCTCGTCGGGACTCATTCGCAGTGTCATGTCGATGAAGCGGCCTACAAATTTGTTGATTACGCGCAGGTCGGATCGATACTTGGACTTGGGGAATAGGTGACGGAGACTGTTGGCGCGGGAGGTAATGTTGTGGAAGCGCTGGACGCCGTTGAAGGCTTCGGCAAATTCTTGCTTGGGGTTGCTGCATGCGAATAGGCAGGGAGTTGATTTCCCCTGATTAGCCATTTTCATATAGAAAAGTTGAATAACATGAAGAAATAGAAAAGGAGAAAAAAAAGGGGGGGTCAAATTCGAGTTGTGAGTTGATGGCGTACCTCATAGATTTTACATCGGCGCCGAGAAGGAAATCCGTGGCCACATCCAGAGTATACCGAAAGAGTAACTCGGCAACGTCCAAGACCTGGCCGTTCACCTTGTTCATGTCAACGGGCTGGTTCTCGCCTTGCAAGGCGCCACCGTTGGCAATGGCCCGGAATAGCGTGTCCATGTGCGACTCGAAGCACTCGAGGTCGCTGACACGGTCCTTTGTGAACAGCGGCCGTAGCATCTGCCGGCTGTTCTGCCATAAGACCCCGTCGGTAGCAAAGATGCTGTCGCCTAGAAACTCGTGCCATTCATCGTGGAAGGACTCCCCCTTGCCGTAGTCGGAGAACTGCGAGGCCAAAATTGCCTTGATGTTTTCTGGATCAACAGTGAAGATGACGCGCTGGTTGACAATGCGCGCTTCAACCGTGGCGCATGTTTGATGCCCGCCGTAGAAGAAGTGCCGCCAAACCTCCATGGTCCTGTTGGACTTGAGGGCGCGTATGCTTTTGAACACGAGGTCCAGGCCTGGTTTATTTGGGCTTGTGTTAGTCAGATGATGGAAGAGTGATCAAAATTGAGATAGATCACGGGGAGGTGTGGGATGCATGAGATGCAGGGGCATCTCACCGAAGGGAACCCATGTGGTTACATCGATGCCTTGATTGCCGAGACGTTTGAGACGCCGATTCTCATCTCTTCTGTTCAAAACGCCGCGAATAATCAGGGCAAAGAGGAGGAATGATGCTATGAACTTGACGGAGAAATGCTCCGCGATAGCTTCTAGGAAACTCATCTCTGGATGATAGGTTGAGAGTCGAAAAAGAGGAAAAGAATGAGATTTTTTTTTCGTCTCTCTTTCGTAATGGATAAACGAAACTGAGACACAGCAATTGGTTTCGGTAGCTCCGCTCTTTTGTCCAGGAGTTGTTGTTTCTCAACACAGGTTGCAAGCAAAGTGAAGGCCAGCTACGGCACTGGGACGCATACAAGCGGGCCATAGATATCCAAGCGCTTTCGACAGTTTGACCGAACCCCGGACGGAAGATCGATTCACTGTCTGCATGAGGCAAAGTAGTGAGTAGTGTGGTGTGGTGAGTTGAGCGTTCATTAAGCCAGCCCGACATGACGGAGCTAACCTGGACCGGTTTTCCCCCTGGAACAATCGCGCTAACGTTGGCCGACGGCAAAGAAGAAAAGTGGCCGAGATGGGAACCAAATCAGACTTGACCAAGCGATTGCTCAAGCTATTATTGCCTTATACCCCACGCAATCGCTCCATCGTGCATGTCGCGGGATGCCAGGACAGGGCGGGGGCGGGGGCGGGGAGGATGCACCACCGGGTGGCAGACATTTCATGAAAGGGTGAGTCAAGCCATGTCAGTCTGGGCCAAGATTTCGAGACGGAAGTCTGGCGTCCGCCGTCTAGAGAAGACTGGACTGGAGACAAAATGGAGACAGCATAGAGCCTGGAGACTGGAAGCTGGAAGCTGGCGCATGAAGTCATACAAGAGTCATAGCGCTGGAGGATGAATAAGCTTAGAGAACCGACGGGAATGCATCCCGACAAACGCTTGAGTCATGCTGCACGACGTCATCCGACGTATCCGCCGTTGTGCAGGCACAGAGTGGCATCCATTGAGGCTCTTGTCTTTTAGATGCTCGCCCCGCCAATTCATTACCATTTCATCGCCCCTGCATGTGTCTGGTGCATGTTTTGGCCCAACTCAATGTATCCCCACCCCGCCTGCTGCAGGCCGAGACGGTCGGCCATCCACAACCCTCCGCCCCCCCCCCCCACCCGGACCAAAAAAACCCTGCATCTCATCTCGTCTTTCTTGTAGTGGTCGTCAAGAAGCTCAAAATGGCTGGCATGGCTTGTGGACGGCATTAATTTCTATCGTTATTACTTAAAAAGTGCTGCTTATGGCGTGTTAACGTGTCAACGGGCTTGACGAAGCATGAACGTTGGGGGAGGGGGAACGATCGTATTATGTTGACAATATCTTAAGTGTATGGCAGCAATGTGCAGGGCAATTCATATCACGTACTCAATCACATACTAGTCTTGGTATCCTGTTCCTGGTTCTTTGCTCTGCTGTTCATCTGAAAATCGTCGACCTGAACCCTCCAGACACTTATATTCGACGACAACCATCGTTCAAAACAATTATAAAACTACGCGCGGCATAAGACTTTGTCTGCAGGATAAGATATTGATGATTGATAATATCGACAAGAGTTATATTTGGATTATCAATGATGTATCCAGTTTCTATAGGTATACAGGGTAGGCTCAGTCACGTGACTTGACCATCGCACACACCGCTAAATCTTCGGTAAGCAGGTTCGGTACGGGTGACGTAAACATAATCGTAATGTCGACAATCATCGAGCCACGTGACTCATCACGAGCTGTGTTCCAGATTGATAGATATCGCTCGAGTCTTTTAGACATCTGCGCTTGGGTCCATGCCATCACATCAGCTCCGTATCCGTCACTTTATCATCCTCATATCCTCGATACCTAGTCCATTGAGTGAACCATATCTGCCGCGCGACTGGTTCCTGCTCATCCAGCACGATAGCGCAATTGATTCAATCAACAAAGCTGTCCGGCTCAGAAAAGATTGATCGAACACGTCGACAGAAGCCGCTCTCTTCGTTGGCGACGCTATTGGCGGTCGCAACAATACTGCACACACTCCTCCTTCCCACTCAAAGCCCAAGGTTCTCCTTGCGAAACGATTATTCTAAAACACACGACTGTACACCATGCCTGTCGAGGTCGCTCTGAATACGCCTCTGGCCGAGGCGCTCAGCACCGCGATTCAACCCAAGCTCCTCGAGGTGGGATGGGGATCCAACGCTGACGACTCCGCGCTTGCCGAGTACATCATTCTTATGCTAGCCAACGGAAAGACGCAAGATCAAATTGCCGTGGACTTGTCGACAGATCTGCTCGGCCTGCCTGCCGACGACCCTAGTGTCCACAGTTTTTCAAGATGGCTATTTGAGCAAATCGACTTGCTCAACTCTCAGCTGAATGGTGGCCAGCCCGAGAGCATAAACTCCATGGAGGGATCCTCGCAGGATCACATTATAGGAAAAGAAATGGACACAGATATGAATGCCGTTGAAGCCTCGCAACTGAACGCGTAAGTAGTAGTGCTCTTTACCCGCTCACAATACCCACTACAACATGGAGCTGACACAAAGGTCTCTAGCCCCACTGGACCCAAGTCGATGCGAAACGGCAATTCGAGAGGTGGTCGAGATAAACGACTGCTTGGTCACATGTCGAGAGCCATGGATCGATCGGCAGAGACTGCTCTACACCGCGTGCGTGGCGGCGGCAACGAGAGGATCAGTTCACATGGTCGCAATCCGCCCTCTGGACCTAGAAATATCCAAGGCCGTATACAAAGGAACAACCGGACCGGGGTTCTACAGTCTGGCCTTGCCGCCGGCCCCCCAGGCGCATGGATGATGACGGGTCAGCAACCAAACCAGATGGAGCTCATGGCCATGCTTGAGCAGCAAAACCAGATGATGTATCAACTTTCGCAGCAATTGATGAACGGGGCCAACAATATCAACAACAACAGCCACAACAATAATCACAATGGTGGGTTTGGAAATCAGCGCCGTGGCAAGTCACTATTCGACCGAGTTCAAGATCCCAACAAAAGGAGGAATAACTACAACAATTCAAGCAATGCCAATGGCTTTGCGAAAGAGACAAGCGAAGTTGGAGAAGACGTGGAGATGTCGGGTGAAAAGCACGAAGCGCCAAATACGGAAGAAACCGTTTGCAAATACAACCTACACTGCACCAACAAAGAGTGTAAATTTGCACATCAATCGCCAGCTGCCCCTCCAGGGGCGTCGATTGACATCAACGATGTGTGCAGCTTCGGAGCTGCCTGCAAGAACAGGAAATGCGTCGGCCGTCATCCTTCTCCGGCGACCAAGCTCGCACATCAGAGTGAACAGGAATGCAAATTCTTTCCAAACTGCCAGAACCCGAGGTGCTCATTCAAACATCCATCGATGCCCTTGTGCCGAAACGGCTCCGGATGTACGACGGCAGACTGCAAGTTCACTCACGTCTCGATCCAGTGCAAATTTAAACCGTGTCTGAATCCCACCTGCCACTTTGCGCACGACGCAGGCCAACAAGGAGGGTTCAAGGATAAGGTCTGGACCGCCGATTCGTCCACGGAGCACGTCAGCGAGAGGAAATTCGTGAATGATGATGCGCCTGAAGAACTTGTCAAACCCGACGAAGATGACATGGTTGACCACGCGCAGGATGCCGAGGTTATGGTATAGCCGGTCCGGAGGGCGTGGATGGAAAGGAATCCAACAATTGACGGAGACTTTTGGCTGAAGAGTTCCGAACATAGCATGAACCACAAGAGGAGGCTTGCCATGTTGAAACAAATTAGATGAGAAAAAAAAATGACAGATTTCGGTCGGCATTCGAAGGCATTGAGCTTGGGACTATACGAAGACCTCCCTCCCTGTTTCTCTTACTTATCAGGAGGAGGGGGGTCTTATACATTACTGATGGTTATTTCCCCGTCACGATGAAAAGGGCATGATAGGCGTTAAATGTTTTGGCCGAAAGGGTGGGACATGCTGTAATTTTTTTCTTGTGTCTCGGAACGTGTGATTTATGGAATCTGGAAAGGAGAAAGGTTGAAGGAAAGTAGCAGCACAACAGCTGATGGGCTCGGCAAGCCAAGGACTAGACGTAACTTATTTAATTGACCTTCTCCCCGAGCGCTAGAGGAAGTGGTTAGTTTAGAAAGGAGTAGCAAGTTGAAAAGGTTGAGCAGAAGCAGAAAGCGGAGAATTCAGCGATTGGACATGATGGCAATCAAGAATATAAGTAATTATGCTTGATCTGCGGTATAATCTGTCCTGTGCTATTCTGTGCTGTCTCGTGCATTTGCGTCATAACATCATGTTGGACCCAATCCTCGTCACGTCACGTCGCATGGAATCGGCAGTGACCCACTCTGCTTTCCACCTTGACCCTGAACCCGAATCCGAACCCGAGCCTGACATGATATTATCGGACAATTAAAAACCCTCGAGTCGCACACGACACGATTTACCGATGTCAATACCATGGCAGGCCATCATCGCGCAATGGGTCGCAGAAGGGCAGAAGACGCTGCCATGAGCTTGTTTTCAATGGCATCTGCCAGCCGGACCAGGACCAGGACCAGCTCCAGTCCGAGTTCCAGCTTCAGCTGCCAAGCTCAAATCTGTCGAATAAACCCCTCATCACGCCCCTTAACAACCTTTCGTGCCTCGTCAGCGCCCTGTAGCAGCAGGCCAAGGTGCCAGAATCGATATCATCATCAGACGGACCTACGGGCCGGTCGACGCCAATATGCCACGCTCAACGACAATGGACACATTGCCGTCGTGGGAGGCGGGTTGACTGGCCTCACGACGGCATATTATCTGGCCAAGCAACTGCCGTCGACGGCAAAGATCACGCTATATGAGGGTAGCGATCGTCTCGGGGGTTGGATTCGAACGGATCGTGTGCCGGTCGATGTGGATGGTGTCAAGGGCACCGTTAGTTTTGAAAGGGGACCTCGGACTTTGTCGTCGTTACACTCGAGTTCTTGGAGGTTTGATGATCTCATTCTCTATGACCTGGTCAGCATAGCTCTGCGTCTGATCTTCTCTGCTCTGTCTTTTTTCCCTGTTTCTCCAAAATACACACACAATAGCTAATCGGCATACACGCAAACATTAGGCTCTCGATCTTGGCCTCAAGGTCTTCACGCCTCCCGATCAGCCACGCTATATCTACTATCCAGACCATATCGTCGCGCTGCCACCCACGGCCAGCATATCAAAATTCGTTCGCGAGCCGCTCTTTCTGCAGTCATTTTTCGCAGGTTTCGGGTTCTTCTTACGCCGGTTGCGCAGCCGCGTTGTGCCTCTTAAGGACATGTCCATATCGGAGTGGCTCTACGATGTCAGCGGGAGCCGCAGCGTGGCCGACAACTTTGCGTCAGCCATGATTCACGGTATATACGGGGGCGATATTGACAAGCTGAGCGCCAGGAGCGTCTTTGATCGCTTTTACTGGGCGTATTACTTGCCCAATCTTGGAGCCAATATGAGACACATGACTGCCAGGGAGCAAGTGCTCATGGAAGAGCTGTCCAAGGATCCAGAGATTCGACGCCTGGCACTCAAGGCGCAGGGGTCGCTGTTGCATTTTGGAAAGGCGGGCATGGATAGCTTGCCCAAGGCGCTGGAGGATGTTTTGAGCAAGACGGCAAACGTGGAGATTAAGAAAGGACGCCCGGTAAGGGAAATCAGCTATGACGAGGAGATGGGCAAGGTGAAGATCACGACGGGGAACTGGAATGAGGTGGTGGAGGAGCAGGAGCAGGAACAGAACGAGGACAGGCTCGACCAACCTACCACTTCTTCATCTTCGTCGTCAGCCTCAACATGTGCGTACGACCGCGTCGTTTCAACCCTTACAAGCCAGGACCTCGCGCGCCTCACTGGTGACAAGCTACCCAGCCTGGCGAACTCACATTCCGTGTCCATCATGACGGTCAACCTGTGGTACCCGAAAGAGAACCTCAAGCCTCCCGGCTTCGGCTATCTCATTCCCCGGTCGGTCAGCCGCGAGCACAACACGGAGCGCGCCCTCGGCGTCTTCTACGACTCCGACGTCGGCGCCGCCGCCAGCCCCGACGAACCACCCGGCACCAAGCTCTTCGTCCTCATGGGTGGCCACTACTACGACTCTGGTGCACCCCCACCCTCGGAAGCAGATGCCATCGAGCAGGCAAAAACGCTTTTGCAGCGACATCTCGGCATTCCCATCGACACGCCGTGCTTTGCGCTGTCGCGCTTCGCAAAGGAGTGCATCCCCCAGCACTTTGTCGGCCACACCGACCGCATGATGCAGGCGGACCAGGAACTTCGCAATCACTTCGCGGGTAGACTCGCCGTGGCGGGTGGTTCGTTTTCCAAGATTGGTGCCATGGGTTCCATCCGCGCTGGCTACGACATTGCCCGGCAGACAGTCTCGACCTCCAATGGCTGGTATACCACCGGGCTGGAGTCCTTAGAGTTTCCAGAGTCATTTGTCGGGGTGCCCATTTCTAGAATACCCGTTCGGAGGTTTGCACAGAAGGGGCGTGCTACAAAGAAGATGGAAGGGGCACGGAAGTGAGCTGAATATGAGTATTGGGACTATACAGATCGATGAAAAGTCTTAGATTTATAGCGAAAAATAAAATAAACCGTGCTCGCAAGGCGATCTTATTTCAGGATTCAACCGATTAGATCGGGAATTGTGCAGGATACGGAATATTGGGTTAGGAGTTTGAAGCCGTCATCCCCACGCACCGTATCTTTTATCTACTAGCTTTCCATACTCTTTTTCGTTTGGTGACTGATGCTGAAGTTGCTAGCGCTGCATACTGGTGTTAACAGCGCCTTTCTCTTCAAGGTTCATTACTGTAACTCATTATGTTGAAAATACTAACATGAAGGCCGAGTGTTTATAGCACTTTTTTTTTATCTACTTTTTGTGACCGATGACAATGAAATTCTAGCGTTACATTCTGATTTTTACTGCAATCGGAGGTTCTTTTTTATCTGAACCTTTGCGTGCTTTACGTCACCACATACACTCCAGCGTCAACTACACAGCCCATTCAATCGCATTTGGCAGACGAGCGCATCTGCAAGATGCATCTCAAGCAATTCCATTTGAGCCCAACTAGCTCCCGAATTTCTAATTTCCTAATCTCTTGAGTTTCTTAGTGGGTAGTTGAATCGCATGGCCCCTTCGCAACGGGGAAATTCAACCTCCTTTTTAAGTTCTCTTCCTGAAAAACCACCTTGAGTCATCTTCCCTAAAGCAAATAACATCCATCAAAACACCCCTAAAAAGAAAAAAAGTAAAACGAGAAAAGAAAAGAAAAAGTTCTCCAGCTTTTGGGACCTACGGCGTGATGCTAACTGGTATGGATCTAACTCCTCCTGTATGAAACGCCTGTTCTTGGTGTGTATTGAGGTATCATGATTGCGTGTCAATACAAATAATAGCGGGACAAAATAAAGAAAAGGGAATAAAATGAAGAAGGACACGGGTAAAAGTTAGAGGAATGAAATGGTGGATGGTAATGGGGGGGGTAACAGAGCGCCTGAGCTGCTTTGGTCCAACCATAGGCAGAAAAGGGGAAACGGAGAGAGAAACGCTGGAGGCCTTATTTTCTTTGTTTTTTTTTTTCTTTTTTAGAGTTTTCGGAGGAGGCGATGAATGTATCTGACGCTTATTCTGCGGTTTCCTCGTCTTCTTTTGATTTACCATAGTACAATCACTTGGCGTCTTTTCTTTCTTTTCATCATTCTTCATTTTTGTTATCCCTTGACGACAATGTCTGTCAATGACGGATAAACAAAAGAAATGACGACTGGCTAGTCTAGAATGACTATTTCCTTGTTCTCGGCTGAAGTATCGATTATAGAGCTGCGGATGGCATCGTCAACGGCTAGCAACATGGCTACGACACCGCCTTGCGGCTGACCTGCTGCACCTGTGGCCAAGCCAAGCCAACCTTCGCCTTTGCTATCCCACACGCGCTTCAAAGCTTTGGACACGACGTCTTGCGAATCCACGTCGGTATCGGACCGCCACACGTGCCACCATGCTTCGCCGCGACGTGACTTCATCTTCAGGTCTAACGAAACAGTCTTGCGACTATGCTTTTTCTTGACGGCACTGATCGTATAGTTAAGGTTCATCCAC
Source organism: Claviceps maximensis (assembly GCA_018360255.1). Taxonomy (NCBI): domain Eukaryota; kingdom Fungi; phylum Ascomycota; class Sordariomycetes; order Hypocreales; family Clavicipitaceae; genus Claviceps; species Claviceps maximensis. The sequence goes on from SRPZ01000089.1 coordinate 58,275, forward strand.
GCGGCTGTCTTCACGGAAAAATCAAAACATCCTCGTCCGGCCATCGCAAAAGGCACCCACTGGCTTGCCATCTCGTCAATTACCTGCAGCGCTGGCAGTGATGTAGGTAGCCAGGACATCAGCCCGCTGATGCCATTATCGGAATTAACGAGCTGTCTCATGAGATCTAGCACGCGTAGGTGGGGGTTGCCCTTTTCTAATTCAATGTCGATGTCTTTTTTGGACAGATCCAGGACCACGCGCCAGCGCTTTGTCGGCTTCACTTCCAGGCCGTCAATCTGGGCTTGGCCACTCTGCTGTTTCGCTTTCTGTTGCTCAATGCTTGCCATTTCGCTGTAGTAGAATGTTATTCGCCGCAGCGTCACCGAAACCGTGGTGATAGAGCCTCCGGCGCTATCCATGGCTTCCAAAAAATTCACAAATCGATCAACGGCGATGATTCGTGACTTGAGCGTGTCAAGCATCGATTTGCCTACTGCCCGCTCGATGCGCAGCAAGAACTGGCCCCGCCGTGGGTCATATGAAACATCGCCATCTGCCAGCCCGGGCAATGAAGCAAATTTGGTGGGTATCCTAGCTTTGACGATGGCTTCCGATATGCAGATGAGTTGAGCATCTTGCGAATCACCATCGCTCAAGACGACGACTGGCGCAAGACATTTGATCCCATTGAAGCTGATGTTGACCACATCTTCTGCCCATGCCTTTTTCGGCCCCGATATCATGGTCCCCGAGGCCCGCCGAATGAGCGACAACATCTCCAGGTTCTCATGGCCTCCGTCATCCTCAGACACTGATGAATCTGTCTCAAAGTCGTCTTTATTCATGGCCATGGCAGGGAATAGCGCGGAAAGTGCAATCTCGATCGACGGCAGTAGTACGCGCGGTGAGGTCGACGAGGAAGTTCTGTTACTTGACCTGTTCTTGACCCCCTGTCGATGCAATTCCCTCAAGTCGATTGATCGTACAATGAGCCCAGTGGTGAAGAATGACAAGCTGTCCCAAAAGGTGTCTGATAACTTGGGGTAGCCATTCTTGAGCGGTATTTTTGTTTGAAGTCGGGATATGTGGCTGTCCTTGCTCCGGTTCCTAATTCAGTGGAGAAAGTGGTCAGTCTTTTCTTCGAGTAATGCATCATCTTGAATACAAATGCCATGTATCATCTTCCGGAAGGTCAATACTTACGATTCAAGCAGCCACCACTCGTCGTCGCCCAGACTCAAAATAATCGCCACACACCAGTTAGAGTCCCAGCCGTCTTTCTGCAACCAGATGACGCGACTCCAATCTCGTATTTTTGTCACGGATCTCAGCTCCTCCGCCGTCATAGCTGCCTTTCGCAGATTCCATCCCATTGATATGCTGCGACGATGTAATTCATCCTCCAGGCTCGCACAACGAACTTGTTCAAGGCAGCTGACGGCATCCTCTAGAGGATTATTGCCATTATTGAGCTGGTGTTCAGGTTGTATTGAGAATTTGGACTGCGGCTTTATTGCGAATGCTCCCGTCATTGGCTCAATAAGTAGTGAGAGTTCTTCGCTGAAGCCCATCTGCATTGCCAGAACCGAGGATGCGGGATCCGTTTTGGAAATCCGCAGGGCCATTCCTGCCTCCTGACCTTGAAATCGTGCTGCCGTCAGAAGCTTGTCATGTATATTGCCGAGAATGTGCTCAACGTGCTGGGCAATGACATTTGTCAGGAGCGACTCCATTGACAAGTCGTCCACATCGAATTCCGGGGGTGTCTCCTGAACTTCCTTGCCATCTCGATACCACTTGGCAACAAGTTGGCTGGACGAACTGACGTCGTGTTTACCGACTGACTTGCGGTTGCTATTGACCGCAACAAGGACCCAGCTCTTTGTACCAGTCACTGCGGGCCTTGACGTCCAATATTGAATGGCAAGAGCCCGGTTGAGTGGTTCCACGTTCAGACTTCCCGTCCACGAGCCTCGGCTCAGCTGCATTGCCTGGCGTCTGAGCTCGTGTATTTTTGTAGTGAGCACAAACTCATGCAGGAACTGGTAGCAAGCCTCCAAACCTTCCCTGCCCAAAGCATCATTGACGCCACTCTCTAAATAAGAACGTAATGAGTCAGAAAGTCTCGTTGGTGCAGGTCTGAAAACAAATCTGAAATCAATAAACCAGAATTGCTTCTCGAAATCTTCATCAGCGATGGTAAGATCTACTTCAAACTCGCCATCGACTTTGAACGTAACTCGACCTGATCCGATTCTGTAGTCGCGAAATTGTGGGGGAATCTTATCAAAATCGTCCAGATTGAGTCGTAATGATAGTAGTGTGTCCAAATCACTCATCCACTTCAGTTGCTCCTCTGCTGTCAAGGCAGGTGGCTCGATGTAATGAAGCTGCAAGGAAATAATCAGTCACAGCACTTCCACATGTTATCGATAGCACGAAAGAATAAAACAAAATACAACATCAGTAACGTACATCAGGCATCCACGGTGCACTCCCTGTTGACAACACCTGCAGTGCCGTCTTCAGATCGGGACTCGGCATTCGAGCAAAGGCCAAGTCTCGTTTCACATTGACAATACTATCGAGCGCAGCATCATAGACCATCCTTTGCTGATCGATGTGAAACTTGAGGTCAATGAGTTTGCTGACCTGATGCGATTGCCGACTCCATTCTGCAATGACCAATGCCTTCAGCCATTTTCCATGCCACTCTTGCGCAAATTGGAGAAGGGACCCCTTCTTTCTTAGGGTATCTGGCGATGTGTCGTCTGGTCCGCTAGAAGAGTATGATGAAGAAGTACCATTCATGACCATTGCAGACATCGGCATTTTAGCCAATTCTATGATTTTGTCTTGGAGCGCATTATGAGATACTTGAGCTAGGCGTGTGAAGAGTAGTGACAAAGGTACAAATCCTTGCGTGATGTGGACGATTTCGTCGGGAAGGTCGTTCATTCTGTTTCTTTTTTTCTCGGCCACTGCTTCGTTGACATCTGACCCGCTCCGTCGTGAACCCTCCTTGGCACTCAGGCTTGTTGAAACGTCGCCTACTGAAGTTGAAGCAGCGGGAACCCTCTCCTTACCAGCACCAGCATGCCGTGATTCCACGACATCGCCACCATTGACACCGTTCGTAATAAAATCCCTATCGTGATCGGTGCGCGTGCCATTTCGGCCGCTTTGCTCCATGGTGATCACCCCGGGCATTTAACCACCACCTGCGACCCGTCTGCTGGATTTCCTTACGACTATTTGCTGATGTAATCTGTAAAATTCGACCAAGAAGATACCAGAATCGTGTGGGGAGGAGAGTCGTCCACAGGCCTTCTAGTCCGAATCCCAGTGTTCAGCGCAAGACGCGCATTATCTCTGGTGGTTTGTAGATCGGAACTAACCACGTCTTGAATGCGCAGGAGCGCAGAGGCTTATCGAATGAGGGCTCTGGCAGATAAGGGCGCTTTCGCAGATTTTTTTTTCGGTCAGAGGGTCTCTCATCCAGGAGGCGTTTTTCGTCTCGCGATCGCTGCTGAAAACCTAGTCGCGGAACTAAGATCTGGTCTAAAAGATGATAAGAAGCGTGCCGTTGGGATGAGCGACTTCCGCATGGACAGGGTAAATGTAGGTTGGTGACAATGATGACGTTGATGCGCCAAGGCTTCGACGCTTCGACTAAAAGATTAGCTGCTATTGTCCTTCTAGGTATGCGATTTGGCGCTGTGACGATGCAACGCGCAAATCATGATGGATCACGGCTTTCGATGCATCTTCCTCGTGTTGACCATTGACTTGGTCATGTGAGGCTGGAAGCACGGACCAATTATACGCCCTTGTTGCGGCACATTACATAATCAGGACCATATCAATACGTCATTGACACACTCACTCATCTATTGGCCCAAAATCCCGCTTCGGCGACTAACCAACCATGATAAATTGTTGAAGAAGACTACTGTCTAATTGATCCAATATCAATACAGGACTGGGGTCCTTGGTCTCAGTTGCACCATACACTATTACCTTATGCGTCAAATGAGCAAATCAAAAAGTCGAAGGGGGAATTTATCGTTTGCAGAGAACGAGTGTTTGAATTGAAGCACCCAAAAAGCGATTCACAAGAGCATTATCGTTATGGAGGCCTGAAAATAAAATAAAAAATAATCAGAAAGCTTAGTATATTCAGTAGCCTAGGAACGTGCCTCATTCTGCGTCTGATAAACTAATCTTCAACCTCTTTTGTCACATCGCGCGAAGGTTTCTGGTTTTTTTCTTCTTTGCGATAAGAGAGGACAGTGCAGTCAACACTAGCTAAAGAGTTGTCAATGCACGTCGCTGCTAGAAAAACTTGAAAAAGATGGCACAAACATGATGGATGTTGTGAAAGCAACAACTTACAACTTGTTAGGAGGAGGAGATGCCGCCGTCGTGGGCCATTGGTACCCGGCAGCATCACTGAATTTGTATCCATAAGAAGCCGTAAAATCGTCGAGAACCGCAGGACCTCGCGAGCCTAAAGCTCCCAGCATGAGTATATATGATAAACCAACATGAGATGAAGCAGGGAAGAGAGTAGGCTTACCATATGGATATTCCATGGGGATAATTTCTTTGTTATCATCGAGATAATGGAGTAGAGGAGTGAAGATCCGCCAACTGGCATCGAGTTCATCATCACGGACGAAGTTGGAGTGGTCGCCCTTGAGGCAGTCGAGAACCAACGATTCGTATGCCTCGGGGATCTTCAGGTCTGAGAATCGTCGTCGGTAGGTAAGGTCCAGCTCAGTCACCACAGTCTGCATACTCAAGCCCGGCAGCTTAGAGTTCATTTTGATGTACACACTCTCATTGGGCTGAATACGCATGACGAGTTCGTTCCGCGGGATATCCTTGAAGATTCCAGAGGTGACATCCTTGAACTGGATTCGAACCTCCGTCTTCTGCTCGTTGAGCGCCTTTCCAGCCTTCATAATGAAGGGAACGCCGTCCCACCGTTCGTTTTTTATGTACGCGACCAGGGCGCAGAACGTGGGGCATCTTGAGTCCTTGGGAACGGTGTCATCCTCTTTGTATGATGGCTTGCTGCCATCAATTGACTTGCCGTACTGTCCAATGATAACGTTCTTGGGCTCGATAGCGGGAATAGCACGCAGGACACGAACTTTCTCGTCACGGATGTCTTCTGAATCGAAGGAGATTGGTCGCTCCATGGCGAGCAGTGTAAGTACCTGTAACAAGTGGTTCTGCATGACGTCGCGAATGATGCCAAACTCATCAAAGTAACCACCACGCCCCTCGGTACCGAAGGGCTCTTTGAATGTAATCTGGACATTGTCTATATGGTGTCGGTTCCACGTAGCCCCAAGAAAAGAGTTGCCGAATCTCAGAATCAGAATGTTCTTGACCATTTCCTTGCCGAGGTAGTGGTCAATGCGGAAGAGTTCTGCCTCGTTCCAGTCAGGCTCGAGAGACTTCTGCAGCTCGCGAGAGCTTGCTAAATCCTTGCCGAAGGGTTTCTCGACCTATTTTCAAAACATCAGGGTTTACTGTGCCGATGGAGCATTGAGTAGGAAAGAGGGACAGCATTGACTTACGATAACTCTTGCTATCCCCTTTTTAGGGTAGCAGCACTTCTTCAGATGTTGAGAAACAATGGTGAAGACACTGGGAGGCAGAGCCATGTAGAACAACCGGTGAGTTTCAGGACGACCCTTCTCCAGCTCTGTCAAGTGCTTATCCAGGTTCTCAAACGACTCGTCCTTGTCGTACTGGCCGGAAATATATGTGCAGAGACCCAAGAAGTTCTCGAGCTGCTGCTCAATCTCCTTTGTAGGGGTCTTAATGTATGACTTGATGCGCTTCAAATATTCTTCATGATCCATCTTGGTACGAGCATACCCGACGATTTTGACATCTTGGGGCAAGAATTGGTTTCGGAACTATTGCGTAGTCAGGATTAGAGGTCATGAATGGCTGGTCTGATTTCAACCATAGACGTAGCTACGCCAGTATCAATTGCTCACCAATCCAAATAGTGCGGGGTACTGCAGCAAAGAGAAGATTGTTAACATAGATATATTGCAAGATAATTGCGGTAGACTGAATTAGCTCTTACGGTCTTCTTTTTGGCCAGATCGCCAGATGCGCCAAGCACCACGATGGAGGTGTTGTCTTTTAGCTCCATGGTTTTTCTGTATTGAATGACAGTATCAGTGTATCGCCCCTGGATGAAGTTGGAAAGCAAGACCAGCCATTAAGAGAAGGAGAAGCTCAAAGATGACGAGAGAGTCGTCCCGAACCCCACCAAAAAGCCGACATCTGAAGCTTCCCATATACATGGTGGGGTAGGTTTGATTAGGTGCCGTACGTACGCGGGTTGGTTGTGGTCCATGGTTAACGTTGTCAAATGGCTTTAGGCTATGACGATCCAATTCTTGAGACGACGAGTCGGGAATAAGAAGAAGAAGAATAAGAAGCGAATGGCGCGCGTTTCAATAGGAAGCGTGCTAGTGTCAGAAAGTCGAAAGTCGGAGGCGAGACGTGACGAGGATGATGAGAGATGATGGGCAGCGGAGCTTGGCGAAGGTCTTCGGATAAGCTGGGATTGATGGAGTTAATAATGACCTCAGAACGGCGCTGCATCGCTGTGGGCGGGCCCAGCAGCACCAATGTACCCAGGGGCGAGCACCACTCAAATTCTAGCCAGACTCCGCCAGCATTGATCAAGCAGCACCGGCGCTGGCAGACAGCCGTCCAGGCTGCACGCACGCGGGCTCAATGTTCAATATTGCAGCTCGAGGACCAGATAGCAGTGACTATTCAATGTTATGATCCCCATCTTTCAGGGTTAAGCAGTCTAACTGCACGGCGACATTGATGAAAAGGCTGCGTCGATTTGCGACGACATCATTCAAGCGAATTAGCAACAAGTTCCAAGGACAGAGACAAGTCTCTACCCCCGGCCATTTTCTGACTATGACGCAGCTGCATGGGTACGGGGTTTTAATCCACTATCGCATACCAAGCCAATGCAGTCGCTGCGTGCTCTGCATTGCAATTCCGCTCAGCCAGAAGCCATCGTGAAGCCGACTTGGAACTTGCCCCCTACGATTCTCGAGGAAGCTTGCTGCACCAAAAAGTATTGGACATGCCAGCAGCGCGGACTGCTATTTTTGGAAATTAGTCTGCTTCTGCTAGATGCGTAATGTCGGTGTTTACAATAAGTGAAATATCAAGAGCAACTACGACTACAAAACAGCACGTTCTTTTCATGTACATAATATGTAGGATTACCACGCCCTGCCAGTTACTCGGCAGACATGGAATCGAGGTGCCTTATACAGTAGCCAATGCTGAGACTGTGACCTGCAGAACAATGACTTCCTCAACAGAAACTGAAGATGTCTACTAGATGCATCTGACTATGAGACAATTTCAGGGAGCTACTTAATACCCGTTTTGGGACAGGTCTTTGCATGAGGCATAGAACGATATCGATGAAAAGAGACCCACCACTTAGGTATCTAACGGCGAGATCGAAATCTCGGCTTCCGAACGACGATCCGAACACTTGCCGCCAGCCGCCAGCCGTCACCCGTGATCGATGTACTACAGCACTGTAACACTAACGCCAGCTTCACCACAAACCAGTTGCTCCAAGCTTTCGCTGTAGGATCATGACCGCGATGGCTCTTTTGCTTTCGACACCAAACCTCGTCAAACAAAGCAGTACCTGGCGATTGGCCAGAGCTGATGGCTCTTCCCATTTGACGCGCCGAAGTGGATCCAGTAGTCTCTCGAAAAGTCCACCATGAACCACATGAGGCAGTGCGCTCGCTCCTTACTCAGCCACATTTGCCTCTTCAGCCACTCGCCCGCACCTCACACAAAAGAGAAAAATAAAGTGCCCTAAAGCTCCACGTGATTCCGAGGGCATAGTTTTCCATGCTAGTGACACCACACACGATTATCGCATCCACCCATACACAGCCGACATCACGACACCACGACACCACGACACCAACGACGTGCAGCAGCAAGCAGGGAAAGGTCTTTTAGATAAGACAGTTTCCATTTACTCAATTCTTGTCCCATTCGGTCGTTTGTGAGGGTGATACCAAACCAAACCAAACCAAACCAGTCAAGATGCCTTCCGAGAGTGGACACCGACGTAAGTGTCTCCCGCGACTACTGTGTCGAATTCGTTGCTGAATGTAGCAACGACGCGCAATCCCTTCAGCACCGATAGGATTCAATAATGAAAAGCATACATGCTAACTTTACAATAGTATACGTCAAGTGAGTACAACCCGGTCGAGAATCTGATTTTTGCGAATTCGATCCTCCGAAAGTATTTTTTTCGTCGACTGTTGGGAAAACGAGGCGCGGGTAAATTCGGCACATAAAGGTCGAACGAATCAACTGCTGCTACTCTTAAGACGCCGTTGCGCCATCGCCTCCAAAACGAATTTCATTGATGCAGGAAATGAAAAAGTGCAACTCGCTGACGGATTTCCTATCAGGGGACGTCATTTGAGCTACCAGCGCTCCCGCCACGTCACTCGCCCCGGCACCAGCCTGATCAAGATCGAAGGCGTCGATGACACTCCTGCCGCCAAGTACGTCATACATGCCTTTGTACTTGAATTCTGTCTGAATTCCAGGCTAGATTGGTGAACTGACGGTTCTTTTGCGTTTCTGCAGCTTCTATTTGGGCAAGAAGGTAGCCTACGTCTACCGAGCTCAGAAGGAAATCCGTGGATCCAAGATCCGCGTCATTTGGGGCAAGGTCACCCGGCCACATGGTAAATTCGCCGTTCACCTCCATTTATTCTCTCGACGGTGTCTGCAGCAACCGAGCGCTATCGAATCAACCAGCCATTTCTCAACACAATGCTAACATTTTTGCTTTTCCCTAGGCAACTCTGGTGTAGTCCGTGCCCGTTTCACCTCGCCTCTCCCTACTAAGTCTTTCGGCGCTTCGGTTCGTGTCATGCTGTACCCCTCTTCGATATAAGTGCGAGGTTTCGGAATGGAGTTGGTAGTGAGGATGGTTCATATTTGGCTGCATTGTTCGAGACAAGGATAAAGAGCATATCTGCCTTGGTTTGAGGCTTCAATTAAAAAAAAGGACGTCAAATCGTAAAAAAGGAAGAAGATTCGGATGGTATTTCTGTGTTCTTTTTTTTTTACTCCCACGTCTGTTCAACTTTGGGAGAAATTCAGTATTACATGCGCGTGATGTGTAGATGATGCGCCTGTCGATCCTCACGTTTATACATGTCCGCCACAAGCACGCATTCTTCGAAATGTCCAGTCGATCGATTCGGTCTGTCGTCACGAGAATATCATTTCGAACCGCCTTTTCTGCGGCTCTTGGTCAAGATTCGTTGTCTTTCATTCCATACAATGATATTTGGTGGTACACGGATATCCCGGGGTCTACGGCGGGCAATGGCAGGCATTCCACTGGGCGCTGTCCTCGAGTTATCGCGACCTTCGGACCTCGAGAACGATGTTTTATCTCATGCCTGAATATTGACTGTCAGATATTTTACATGAGAGCAACTTGTGTCAAAAAGACGTTTGTAGCAATTGAATCGAAAAAATGGTGATTTTATCGTGCTTCCGTGTTGTTTCAGCCTTGCTAGCATCCTGTCACGCATGCTGTCGACAACCATAGCTAAGAAAAGGCCAATAATGGCAGCATTGATGGTCGAATCCAGCCCTGCGTGAATACCTACTTTTCATGGTCCTTGAGCCAACCTCATTACGTTGTTACACTGCAAGGAAGGGAATTGACAAAGAACAGCTTAGCAACTTGGGGTGTTGTGGTCACGGTCCAAATTACGATCAAATGTCAGTCAAGACTAAAGACCAGACCGCGGCCAGCTCCTCATAACAGAACCAGAGAGAATTGCCAAACAGGCCGGTTGTGTCAAGAATCGTAACATGCACTTTTGGATGAAGTATGACGCACAATTCATAACATCTCTGCTTTCGAGGCAGCAGGACTGTAAGCAGTTGAACTTCCGGGAGTCCGCCCAAGATGGAAACGTCGCATGCTTACGGTATGAGAGAAGACGCCTGACACAACCCACATGGAGCCGCAGCACCTCTATATGCCTGGTCAGCATGAACATCACATGTACGAAGGATGCAACAGGATTAGGTCAGAAACCAGATGTGTCTGGTGGTTGATGTCGATCGCGCGCATCCTCAAGTCCTTGATGTGCCTGCTCGCGACGGCAGGTCGACGTTCAGTCATTTAATATCATTTGACAACTAGGAGATAGAAGATGGTGGCGTCCTTGGGGAGTCTGCCACGTAAGTTGCCGCTGGTATACGGTTATTATAAACTTTAGAAAGCCCCATCAAGTAAGTGTCGCGCCTGGAATCATGGCCCCTAGTTGTCTGCCCACAAGGAGCGTCGGACGTATCCGTCATTAACGTGCATACACATGCAGATGCACTCCCCGGGCATTTTTCCGAGACGGTGCAGAGCGCCCAAAGCATCATTGCCATCATCTACCCGTAGACCTACTTATTTAGTGGAACACTAAGTAGGTCTATGGGTATTGATGTGATGATCAGGACAGCCACTATTGCACATAGCTTGCGTCAGGACGAAGTTGTACACCCTCTGCAGTAGTGGATTTGCCAAATACCAGAAGCAGTAGAAACCAGCCCCGAGGGTGAGCAGGTATCGCAATGCGGCTAATCGCGGTAGATTCGAACCGATGACGAAGTTCCAGACGGCAAAACGTTTTGATCGAACTGACATGGAGCCCTTTACGAATCTTTGTCGAGATTCATCCTCCGAGCCTCAAGGCAGGAGCTAAACTCAAGAAAGATCCGTCGTCTTTTCTAACAAGAACGATTCGAGTGCACCTGCCCATCTTCTATTTTTGGCGCAGTCACTACTGCATGTTTGCGGACTCATTCCCCTTACAGAGGATTCGAGAAAAGCGACGGCTCCCGGGATAGCGCAAGTTTCCACCCCTGTCAAGAGAGGTAAAATGGAGGCTGAGGCAATGCTGCATGCACCAGACCTGACATCGACCGACGCCGAGTCTGCCTGTATGACATCTTGTGTAGCTGAGCGGGTCTAATGTGGTGTGTGTGGTGTGCAGGAACCACATCTTTCAGCCAATACGAACTCGTCAGCGCGAGGACAATCCAGCGGCGAACAAATCCCAGGAAGATGTTGTTTGTAGTACATGCTGGGTCTGGCATCCGAGGAGCTCGAGGTAAGGCATAAAACATCGCAAGAAGCCGTTCCGAGCACATTTGCATTTACTCGACTTACATGTGGAGTTTGATCGGCCGCTTTGGTGTTTCTGTATGACTTTTCAATCATGAACGGAGCACTTTCTGGAAGGTGGTAATTGCAGGGCATTGATCAATTAACGTCTGGTTCAATGTCTGTCGACGCAATCGATGATTTTCATTCGGACACTGGGTCAGTGGAAAGCTTGTTGCTCGCTATGGAGATGACTGGCTTGTCATAGTGGAGACTTGACCCGCCATGACGATATTGACTTTCAGAGGGCCGCCGAGAATTCCATTGATAGTCTGGTAACTGGTTACGTACCTACTTAGGTCCTTAGTTTAGTGAGGTGCTGGCTGACGCCGGCTCCGATGTTGCCGGTGCGTTGTTGCTGGGCGATTAGTGATTCAGCAGCTCAACAAAACTGTCTAAAAACGTCCATCAATCAAAGTCTGGTCTAGTTGGCCCCAGCCACGCTGTGCTGCTTCATGTTGCTGGACCAGACCGGAAATTGCAGCCACCAGTTTCGGTTTGCATCATCCAACCACTCTAGAGTTCATTGCATCCAGTCGCCGCCCGTCCATGCTCGGATCGGTCGTCGAGGATTTCGCAGATGCCGTAGCAAGATTATCTTCTTCGTGTTTCAGCCGGGCACGGTGGATAGAGCAAGCTTTTTGGTTGGTGTTGAAGCATGTTCCCGGTCACAAACTCCACGAAGCTGACTGGTCGCTCGTGATGCCTGATAGGTACCCAGGTACCTAATATTGCAGACTGGTCCGTATTCGCGGCAGAGTAGGAAGCCACATGCAGGCATATTGAGAATACGAAGATGAGGGCACTGGCGTGCTTAGGTAGGCATCTACATACACATACATACCTAGATATGCATGCAGGTAGGTACTTAGGCATGCGACAGGGGACACATTGTTCATCTGATACGAAACTTTACCTGCCAATTCCGTGTGCATGTACAAATATTAGACATCAGACATGGGACGAAAGACACATGGCACATGGAACCAGATATCGGAAAGAAGGCACTTGCGACTTGTTGATTCACATTGGAGACACATGCCTACAGAGTACCTGGTCTACCTAGATCGATACTTTACAGCGAGAAGACGACATCTTCGCTGAATCGACCACAGTCATGTCCACCTTCGGGGGGTGGTCATGCTTTCATCGCCTTCCATCTCGTATTATCTGGCCAGCTCGCATTGAGCGAACCACAAATTTCTCTCACCAGTCACAGGGGGCTGCAGACAAATTCGCCACGCGACGCATGGTGTGGGAGGCACTCTGTCTCTCATTCTGATTCTCATTCTCATACCATCGCATCGCATTCGGTTGTTGGTACGGTGTCAAGCCATTGCCACACACACCAAGTCAATTTCGTACGCAAGCAGTGGGCGATTCAAGCCGTGCAACAAACAATATTACTGGATTTTAAGAGCAATCCGCGATAAGCATATCTACATGTACAGCTTTATTCTGACTTTTTTTATCTCAAATTGACCACAAACTGTAACAACGATATACCTGCCTAATCGGCAGCTACCGCTTTGAAGACAATCCTGCATCCATGATTGGCACCAGTCTTATACAACCTTTATTTTATTCCCTGGTAATCGACTGTTCAAAAACACGAGCCATTGAATATTGAGATCTTCAGAACCCATCACTTCCACGTTCATATTGGTTTTCATCGATACAGGCTTATACAATCATGAGCCTGAACGGCGCCGACTGCACAGAGGAAGCCAGTGAGACCTGAGACCATGGGCATTGTAGATTGAACCGCTCTTGGCTAACATCAAACGAGACGTTCGTGGCACAGAGAAACAGCGCCGCATACCAGACATTTTGTGGTTGCGCGCCGAAGGCGGACACTTGAGTGGATCAACGACTCTCGCTGGCTCTATTCTCGAACAACCGACATCCAAAGAAAGATGTTCGTTCTGGGCTGCTCCGTGTCCATAAACCTCAGGTCCTTGAAAAAAAAAGAGACCCCCCCCCCAATTTTTTTCCCCTTCTTCTTCTTTTGTCCCTTCCTTTTTGTTGCGTTGTTATTCCCACACCTTCCTAGCCGCTGTGAACAAGTAGGTCGTTGACGTCAGCACCCGCCTGCGAACAGTCCAGGGACCTGCATGGTTAAGCTCGATCAAAAAAATTGATCGGGTTCTCAGGGTTACGACCCAAGATTCACCTTATCGACGCGACGCAGAGCCCATGCAAAGCAAGCGCTCATTCTTGGCCCACAGAATTTCGAATTAAGGAAAGTCTCATCGACTTTTAGGCATTCCTTCGATCCCAAGTCATAATCTGGCCGAGGTCGACCAGACTGTTTTACCCAGGCCGCATCCGTTATTCTGCGGGCCTTGTGATAGCCCGGATAGGTAGAAATTGTGTCGGTTGCCCAGTTACAGCCCAGCACACCCACCTGCACATTGACTGCAGCCCGGAAAAACGGAGGCGCAGGCTGGACGCTGGGGGGCGAGACACCGAAAGGCCGCCCGGTGCTGGTGCTGTTGCTGGTGCTGGTGCTGGTCTTCTTTGCACCTTGATTTCTCCCCTGCCACCAGCTTGAGACAGACTGGCTGGACCCTACGACGGGGAGAACCCAGTGCTATTAGCGCCGCCAAAAATATATACATAGTACACGTACCCTGTCTATTGCACTTGCTTCTGCCAAACAGCTCCGTTCGTTCTTCCAGACCAGAGACTGGGGTCAGCTCACTGGTCTTTTGCCGCCTGGCCCGTTAGGCTCCACACTCTGCAGGGTCCGTCATGCCGCAAGCATTTTGAGCAATCGCCCCAACCTCCTGCATAATAAAGACCATTACTCCTAGCCCATCTCCACCATCTAGAAAATTCCCATCTTCGCCTTTTATCACAAGGGAAATTTACCTTGTCTGCTCGATTTCGGTCATCCTGCGCGGTGTCTCTGAGAGCCGATGCTTTCGTCCACATTGTTGCACTAGACAAGATAACACCATCTTCGCCAATCAGTCGAGCTGATAAACTCGACTTCCAATCGTCTCAATATCTCGTCCACTGCCTCAGCCGACTCCTGGAGAGTCGAATCACATCTCTAAACTGAGCGCACACCACAAAACTTTATCATGGCGTCTCAAGCACAACAGTATCATCAGCAATATCAGCATCACCACCAGGCTTCGCTGCAGTACTCTCAACCCACCGCGGAGCAGCAATACAGCGGCCAAGCAAAGCCGCGCAGCTACAGCATACATTCGCAGAGGACGCATCGAAGTAGTGGAAGCAAACATGACTTCCACGAGACGCATGAAGAGAAAGAAGCCAAACGTCTGCACAGTAAAGCAGATCCTACTTTGGCGATGAATGAGGCTGAACCATGTATGCTCTTTGCCCTCAACTCCTGACCATGGGACTCTCTTGCCAACGGTGATCGCTAACATTATTCAAATAGCCATGGTTGCGGCTATGAAACCTGATAATGTGAAAGCCTCGATCCGGTCGATGCAGCACAGGGATCCTTGGGGAAATCCTATCGGTACGTTCACTTGCCACTAGTAATCACCTGAAGATTTACTGACGGCAAAATGCAGCGGACCCGGACAAATCCAATCCGACCAGAAATCGTTGGGAACGACCGCTTGAAACCATCCGGAGCTTTGAGGCCGCCATCGACGGTGGGTATCAGCGCAAATCAATGTATCGAGCAAGTATGTTATGGCGACTCTTGACAAACGAAACCGTAGTGCGAAAGATGCGTGGGAAAAGAAAAATAAAATCAAATAAAAATTAACATTCTTCAAAGATACCGACTCGGCCGCGACTTGGAACAGACGAAACAGCTACAATCCGCTCACTCAACCACGATTTCCACAAGATAGTTACTACGGCAGTCGGCCTGCGTCATACCGCGCTGACAGCCAGCCTCCCATGCAGACGCCAGGTGTCGTAAGAGCCAGCTACTATGACACGCATAATACAGGCGCCAGCAGTTACGACAGAACCATTGGGAACAGGCGCATGTCCAGAGATCGTGGACCAAAGTCATCGTCAGATTCACATTACCAGGTATATGGGCGCGAACCAGGTGTTTATCCAATGCCTCACAAGGACAGGTCATATGAGACTGTAACATCTGCTGCACCTAGTGGTCACTCAGACCCTGCCGGCTATCAGACGGATCCCACTTCCAGCGACAACAGCTCTATCGACAGAATATCACCAGCAAAACGCAATGAGCCTATTAACGATTACGGCATTGGCTTCAGTCAGCCTCAAGGATACGAGGTGCCGGGGTTTACTGTCAGCAATCCAAGCAACACTCATCCGCTACCGCCTCCGCCGCCTCCGCATGGCAACACACAAACCACCGCCCGTCCGACTACGTCGAGGAAAGGATCACTCCTACGACGTAAGCTTACACAAGACAGCAGCAATGGAAACAACAACAACAACAACAACAATAATGATAAAAGAAAGAGCTGGTTTGGCCGTCGCTTTAGCAAAGGTGGCTAGCCTTTTGCCTTAATGTCCCACTATAACATGAGATGTCTCGCATATAGGCTTTATCCTTTTCTCATACGACAGGCTTGAAGTATTCACGATCGTTCCATTCCGTCTTGATATTTGTTCCGGTTAAGGTAAAAAATAGCGTTCATTGTCTGTCTTGTTGTCTAGAGATATGTATGCTTCTATGATAATTTCTTTTTGCGCTGCAGACTATTTGCAATTGAAGCATGGGGAAGACAATCTCGAGGCCCCGATCGACGGGCGAGAAGATATCCCAGGAGGATGGGCGACGCATTGGTGTAACGCAGTTTGAAGGTTGTGTTGGCGCAGTCGCACACGGGATATTGTACCAGGCGTTGGGCAGAGGTGTCTTTTTCTTTGTTCTTTTCTTTGTCGAGTCGAGATGATTCAGAAAGATTTAATGGGAAACACGAACGATTGATGATTGAAATATAAATGAAGAAATTGTAAAACGGTTTGTTAAAATCCAATAATTTGTTTATGGGTTATCAACTTAGGTTATGTTAATTCTCTCTCGTCGGTCACTGGGCCTTTTGGCATATGCTTCTCAGTCCAAATAATATAGCATAAATACTAAAGTAGCAATGTGTGGACGATGGTAGACAAGAATCTGCGATTTGATGTTATATTTATGATTTGGTTTGTCTATAGTTGCTATTGCCTCACACAGATCATATTAGCTCCGGCAATATGGTCGCCCTTGGTAATGGGTTTTCAGCTAAAGCATTCGGCTTGTCAGAAAAAATTTGAATCAGAGGCAGAAACACGTGGAAGATGACAAAAAGAATGCTCGTTTTCTGAATGTTGTTGTCGTTTGGATTTTTAAATATAGAACTTCTACTCAAGCTGGCCAATTCTCTTCTTCCGTCATTGTTTAGTTTGTGGCATTTGAGGTCAACCACCATAGAAAAAAAGACAGACGATTTATCCATGAAGCTAATGCCCACTATTGATCCTTTTTGGAATCTGGCTTTGTGAGACTACCTTGTTGCCCTGAGTCATCTTCCCTCATGGCAACAATGACATAACTGATGAGGACCACATTGGCTAACAGAGCGGCGAGCCCTCCCGCAAGTGACCCATTTCCTGTAAAGACATTAGCACATCTAGTTTGAGTGGTTGATCATGCTGGTTCAATTACCGTTGAAGATAGTATGCACAGTCAGAAAATATGAACCAATTGGCACGACAATCATGGCAAAGGTGAAGCCCAGCAGCTTCATGATGACATGCCTATTTTTGTTTAAATAGAAAAAAAAATAGACATATTAGAAAATCAGGCTTCTTCTGCTTGCAAAGACGCTCGATGATGCAGACAGAGACCTACTTGGGGACGGCAGGGGCGATATTAGATTTCTCTTCTAAATGAAGATCCTTCTCCAGAATGGTCTTTTCAGAGCTGATGATACGACGGGTAGCCATGGCGGATGTTCTTCAAGCATGAGCTTGATGTGTTTAGACCACAGTTGGAAGTTGTGCCAGCCGTGGATGCTCGCGAGGACTGAGGAGTAGACGTTGAAGGGGGGGCAGGGTGAGGACAAGGTGGTCTGGTCCACCGCTGGCGGGAGGTTGTGGATGGATGGTGATTCTGGACTCCTGGACAATTGCGCGCGTCACTGGTAGCTCTTGCGCTTCTTCATTACGTCAAAAAAAAACGAGAAGTTTCGTGCCTCCTGAAGCAAATACATATGTACATATGTAGAGTTCTAAATGAAGACGCCTACTTAAATTTACAATAAAGACGAGCCATTTGACTACTTGCCAGGATAAGTCCGCTGCATCACAAGGCGATGGCGAAATGCATTTGACTTAAAGTGTGCACGTGACTTCGCGAGGCGTGGCAAAGTGCTGCCAATTTCCAGGAGCGCGGCGCGACGCCTAACCAACAGTCACGAAAATCAAGAATCCCACGCCCGTGTCTTTCACTCCTTTGACAATTTTAGCGACTTGTCTTGCTCTCTTTTTTTTCTGTGCCGCATTTCGTCTTTTCGGTTCTTTCGTTCCGCATTTTCATTTTCATTCTCTTTCTTTTCTCTTTTTCTTTGGCACGTCATCATGGCACAGGGTTCCTCACCGCGTAAGCGACACTCTCCGACTGCGTCTCGTTCGAGACATTCTGTTACTCGAGCCTCGATTCCGCGCGATCAAGCGGAAGATACCTTAAGAGGAGAAACAATACCATGTTCGCCTTCTGCTTTTCGAAGTGACCGATCCCTAGAGCCGGGCGTGACGCAGCCAACTCAGTTACTGAGCAAGCCGGGGCTAGGACCATTGGATCGTTCCTCGTCTCCGGCGAGCGTTATTGAGGTTCCCGCATCTTCACCCTTTCAACAGCGAAAGGAGCCTTTGTTGAAAACAGGTAGTCTGCTTGCACCCAGAGGCACCCTCTTTCGTCCGCCTTCGAGACCGTCTCCTCCCGCCACAACGAACCCCAAACGATCTGCAGCAGACTCAATCTGTTTGATCAGCGACGAAGAAGGGGATCATACACCGCCTCGTGGTTATATTCGCTCAACGTCGTTCAAGGCAAAGCTTGCCGAGTTCACCTATAATCCCGTTTCTGAGGAACAAGACTTGAAGGTCCAGCTGCGTCGGATATATGACGTATTTGGAGACAAATACCCCCCTGATAGAGCTAGAGAAGCTCTCAATGCATGTCACAATGAGATTGACGATGCTATAATATGGTTAGAGAATCAATCTGCGGCGAAAGAGAAAAGCAACTCGCAAGGGTCTGCAAAGCCGACCGGTCGTCGACTGATTTCCAAGGCAGCTATGCAGCAAAGGCCAGGACGGAAGATGACGTTCTCTAGAGACCCGTCTCCCACTCTGCCCAGTAGTCCGCCCATAGCAGAACAAACGAAGAAATCACAAAGGCGCCGCTTGATTCAGGGATTGAAGCAGAGGAATGATTCGTCGCCTCCAAAAAGGCCCGCCGCACGAGCGCCACCTCCTAGTGCCGAGCCACCCGCGGTCATTGACTTGATTGATAACGACGAAGAAGATGCGTTTGAAGTTGAGCCATCTCCATCCCCCTTGCCGGACGATGATGGTAGAGTCCTGGCATGCCTCAACACCAGTAGCTTGAAGGAGCTGGCAGCCATGACGAGCCTGAAAGAGGCGTCTTTAGAACTCTTCATCAACATGAGACCGTTCAAGGATATCTCTCAGGCAAGACGTGTCACTGTAGCGAAGAAAGCTGGTGCCCGCAAGTCTGCACGGATCAGCATTGGGGAGTCCACCGTGGAGGCCGTGGAGGTCTTCTTGAACGCAGTGGAGGCCATTGATAAAGTGGTGGCCAAATGTGAGGTCAAAGGGCAAGCTATCAAGTCTGTCATGGACGTCTGGGATGTCGATATTTTTGGCCATGATAAAAGAAGCAGTCGGGCCTCTCCCGATGGTGACATGCCGCCTACACCAACGAGTATAAACTCCAAGTATACTCGACCGTTGATTTCTCAGCAACCTCAGTTGATGGAAGGGCACTGCCGGATGAAGCCGTTCCAGCTCTTTGGCCTGAATTGGATGTCCTTGCTATATAGCTATGAGATTGGTTGCATTCTGGCCGATGAAATGGGGCTTGGCAAGACGTGCCAGGTTATCTCGTTCATGTGTCATCTGGTTGAACAACATGAACGACAGCCCAGGAAGACTCGGACTCGGCCATGGCCAAATTTAATCGTGGTGCCACCGAGCACGTACAAAAACTGGCTGAAGGAATTTGAGAGATTTGCTCCGGGCTTGTCCGTGGTTGGATATCGAGGATCGCAATCCGAGCGTGCTGAAATCGCTTATATGATCGAAGAGAGGCCCGAGGAGTACCATGTGGTCCTGGCGACTTATTCGCAGATCACGACAGAGGCGGATATCGATGCCATGAGGTCCTTTGATCTTAATGCGGCTGTATTTGATGAGGGTCACAAGATGAAGAATCCAAACACCAAAATTTACCGGGATTTGTGGCGAATTCCTGCGTCATGGAAAATGCTTCTGACTGGTATGACATCTCATCTTCTCCGTGACTCGGGTTCCAAGGCCGGTCAAATCAAGCACGAGTCAATGACTAACATGTAGATTAGGAACTCCCGTGCAGAACAACCTGTTAGAGATGTCAGCACTGCTCAATTTCATTAACCCCAAGATGTTCGTTGGATACATGGACGAAATTCGGTTCATTTTCAGTCAAAAGGTGACGATTCGAGATATATCAAACGGAGCTTTCTTGTATGCCGAGCGTGTGAGGCGGGCTCGGACGATATTGGAGCCGTTCATTTTGCAGCGTCGCAAAGATCAAGTATTGTCGGACATGCCGCAAAAGATATGCACGGTTGTCCACTGCGAGATGACAGACGGGCAGAAAGAAATGTATGTTGAATACGAGGAGCTTTTCAAGATGGAACCGGCTCTGCGAGCGACCAAGGTCAAGACCAAAGGCCGACACAACGACCTGAACAATGCATGGATGCAGCTTCGAAAAGCAGCCTTGCATCCATTGCTGTTCCGTCGTCACTTTACCGATCAGAAGGTGCAAGAGATGGCCAAGATTCTTATGGATAGGCTCCCACAATCTGAGCTTCATCAACCTGACCTCAAGCACCTTGTGCAAGAGCTTAAGGATTCGTCTGACTTTGAGCTGCATTTGTGGTGTCGAGATTACCCACGACTGCTCAGGCAATTCGATATACCGCCCGCAGCAGAACTGGACAGCGGCAAAGTAAAGAAACTGCTCGAGCTCATCAAGCAGTATCAGGAAAATGGCGACCGTGTCCTTGTGTTTAGCAAGTTCTCACGTCTGATTGAGCTGTTGCAAGAGCTTCTCGCCCTGCAGGGCATTGACCACAGAGTATTGATGGGCAACACGGACGTGTCGGAGCGACAAGGCCTGATTGACGAGTTCAATGATAATGCCGATATTCCCGTCTTTCTCTTGACAACGGGCGCAGGCGGCACGGGTATTAATCTGACGGCAGCCAACAAAGTCATTATCTTTGACCAATCGGACAATCCACAAGACGACATCCAGGCAGAGAATCGGGCCCATCGCTTGGGACAGAAACGAGAGGTCGAGGTTGTGCGGCTAATTACGTCAGAGACACTAGAAGAGCTCATCTACAAGGCGTGTCAGAAGAAGATTGAGCTGGCCAACAAGGTCACGGGGGCGATGGATGAGAGCCAGGATGATTCGGAGCGAAACTTGGAACAAGAAGTGCGCAAGATGATGTTTCAAGGGCAAGAGGGGGAGTTGACGCCACCGTAGGAGGTCAACGTCAGTCATGACCATGAATGCCGCACATGAGAGGTAGATTTGCGGAGATGAAGGTGCTTTTCTTTTTCTCTCTTTTCGTTTCCCTTTTTTTTCTTTTGCTTCCAATCGTCTGCTTTTATTATTTTTGTTTTCTACTGCCATGTTTTCTATTGCTGTATAATGAAGATGTCATGAAGCCCTTCAAGCAGAGAACAAGATATGCGAACCAGCTATGGGCATGACTAAGCCGTCCTGGCGCAAGCCATAATTATAATGGCAACGGCACGTTATGATGTTTGAGAATAGCGAGAACCCTGCATTGTTTGGGCATTCGTTTTTGGTTTTTGCACTGCACTGCACTGCATCACATTGCGTTGCGTTGGAATAGAGATGCGCATGAAGTCATGCTCTAGACACGAATTAGACCAGGTTAGAGTACATCAAGGTGTACGCTGCAATGCTGATGGCTTTGCTTGTCGCGAATCAGTGAGGTTGTTGTTGTACATGTTTTAAAATAGGCTTGGTGGTAAATAGGGGTTTACTGCAATGACATGATTGCGATTAGAATCACACAAGTGAGATGGAGGATCATGTTGAATTTCGAGCAGAGCGTATCATGCGTGGTGTCTTGGGTTCATTTAAAAAGAAGGAACGAGAGAGAGAGAGAGAGAGGCAGAGAGCAAGACTACTAATGAATCACAAACCAAGTGTTGTTCACGGTTTACTTATCGTCATTTTGATCCCTCGTCTATTGGTTTCGTCCATGATTGTGTAGAACGTCGTGGTCAGAATCATGCATACAATGCGCCTGCCAAATGATTTTACAATTGGTTCGAGATCCCTTTCTGTCATTTCCGATGTTATGGTTGATTTGGCGCAATTGCTACTTGCCCTTGTTATATAGGGGTGTAAAATCATTCAGGGGGCCATACTGTCGGAACTCGGTGAGACTACATGTATGATGTCTGGCAGCATTTTAAGAAGCAGTCATCACTCTTCTATTATCTACTCATCCAGTCTTGACAGTGAAACCCATTGCGACTTGCCAGATCTCATACCTAATGCGGCAGCACTCGATACGCAATGGAAAGTTGGCTAACTTGAAGTAGAGGATGAAGGGCTTCGTCTTCTCTGCCCTCCTGCCACGGTGACTCGACGAGGGCTCACCTCACGCTGAACCCGCTGTGTCTGAGATTTGGCGTTCCCAATCTGGTTACATGCTATTGTTGTCAGGGAATTGTTAGGCAAAGCGATTCTGGAAATGTCGCTCGTGGAACAGCCCGAGAATACGCCCGCCGCCTCTTTGTTTCTGCTGGTGTGGGCGAGAGTCGAGACCATGGACGCCTACATGAGCTGGCGGTGGAGTCCCGGAGGTGTTGGCAGCACAGCTTAAACGGAAGGCCATCTGGCGAACGCTTTCATGCTCATGCTTCTTCGACGAGGGGTTTGCTGGATCTGAACGGGTATGAGAAGGTCAAGGCAATGCTCCAGCAGCATCCTCAAGTTCATCGTACAATCATTTAAAGTAGCCAAGTTCAAACATCAATAGGCATCCATTATTGATGAAGTAGAGAATGAATTGCAATACATTCAATGAAAGCATTGTTGATTTGAGAAGCTATAAGAATTGACGATGAAGCCGAGAACACTTCCAGTGTCCGGGCAGGTTTCCCGGTTCCTCGAGTAGGAGTGCGCCTCGGAGACTGAAACCCATAATAAGTCGGAGTCGAACCCGCGAGAGTAGGCCGACGACATGTTCTCAAATCAAACGTGTGGGTGTTCGTGGGTGCGTTGTGTTTGTGTGTGGTGTGCGCGAGTCTACAGTACATCCGTATACGTACCTCGATGACTGGGGCCAGGGGTTTCTTATTGGGTCTTTCCAATGAATCTTAACCCTAAGCTTTCTGGCCAAGCAACCCGGTCAGCGAGCCACTGGTGCAGTCAACTTGAGCTCAGACAAAAAAAAAAAAGGACAAAGACTTTTATTTCAGACCCCTGATGCTGGGTAAGACTAGCACCTGGGGATCCCTGTACGAGGCTGGACCCTGGAGGGTGTAGAAGGATACCAGCAAGCCGCCAGACGACGCTAAGGGATGCGCCGTCTTGAGCTAAGCAGCTACGGTGCCTGGTGAAATGGTAAATTATCCCTGTTCAGGGGCCCAGGATCATCACTAGAGTGTCTGTCTGGCTGTTGTCTTCTCCTGAGCGGCGGCGGCAAAATTAGGAAGCGGTACGGCATTTGCTATAGCTTGCTTGCATTGACCCTGATCAGCGTCCAGAACTTGAAACACAAAGTACACGGGCGGACTAGCTCCCTTCTACCACCAACCCGATTTGAATGAGCATGCCTTTTTTTCCAGTGTTTTTTTATCTGTCAGTCCAAGCTCCATGTATATTGTCAATACATACATATGTATGTACATACTTGCTATCTAGACAATACCGAAATCCCAACGCCATTCCTCCTAGATCAAAAACTCCAGATGAGCATGCTCCTGAGCTTTATGTACGCTAATTTTGAAATGTTTAAAAAAAATAAAAAAAAATCTACCAGGCCTTTGAACGACGAATCCGTTCCTGTAGTCTTTTCGAAACAGCTTCCCAGAGTCCTGATACGGAGGCGCTCATGTGTGTGAGCGGGTGAAATGTATAGAGACGTTATGTGCAATAGAAGTGTCCGGAGATATTTTGTCACAGATATTTATTGTTGTTTGAGGGCCCATGCTTCCATTTGGTCATCTGCAGGTGGAGTGTAGCCGGGCGCGACTCCTCGTCAAACACGTCTTCGCACCAACGTCGCCTCTCACGATCAAGCTCTTCCACCTTCGGTTTACGCTCTGTCGGTCTTTGCCCAGATTGCGAGCGCAGTCCTGCCATTCCGACTTGGAAAGTTTTAGCTTATCGAGAACCAGTTCGATGAGAAGACGGTCATCCTCGACACTCCACTTGTTGCCGTCGGCCTCGATTTCCACATCCGTGCCCCATGCACTATGATTGGCACTGGCCGGCTCGGCGGCGCTATACATGTTGTGAAAATCTGATCGCGCTAGTCCAAAGGGCATTTGCTCTGGGGCGATGCGGGCTCTTTTTGGTGTTGACGGACCAGCGCAGGGGCTCGACCTCTCTTGTTGTTGATTGTCCAGCCACGAAGAATGTGATTGTTGGTGTTGAAACTGGGCTGCCTCGACGTCGACGTCGCTGTCATGGCCGTCCCCGCCCGAAGACAGGTGCTCGCGGCGGAAATCATCCATGTCAACGTAATGACGCTTATTAGCCGCTCGCGGGATGGCGTGTCGCTTGTGTATTTTTCGACGGGTATACAAGTCTCTGTTGGCGGATATACTTGAGCTATCCGAGTGGCTGGGACCAGTCTGTAAGCGTAGCTTCATGGGCAGCGGCGCGTAAGTCATGGGTGGTGTCGGAAGTTGCGCCCCAGACGAGGGGGCAGCGTTGGAGTGAGCGAGCTGTGTCGAGGGCGCAATGAGCGACTGCAATGATCGGCAGGTCGTCATAATGTTGCTGAGAGCCATGGCGGATGAAAGAGTAGGGGGGCTGGAGGGCGGAGAGAAGAAGTAGCTTGTGCGTTGCTGCGCGGGTCGCAACGGCTGCGTCGCATCGCAAGAAAGGGGTGAAGGGAGCAACATGGTGGTTTGTATAACACAGGTCCAGTGCGCACGCGATGCGATGTCTGGTATGAATCGGATCGTGTGCCGGAAGAAGAAGAGGCTGCTTTGATTCTACGATGGACAGGTCGAACTGAGTTGATTCGCCGCTCACATTCAGGGGAATGCGCCCGAATGCGCCCGAGAGGCACGACACGGTGCAAAGAAATGCGCGCGCAAAAAGGTTGAGAGTCAGTGAGGTCAAGTGAGAGCAGACTCTGAGCGAGCTCCAAGTGTGAAGGAGAGCGTTTGAAGGACAGAGATGAGTTTCTTTGGCAGATTGTTGAATAGTTTCGATGCGTGTGGTATGTGTTTAGGCTGGGAAAATGGGAGAAATGGGGAGCAAGAGAATGGGAGAATAGGAGAATAGGGGACCGGGCATAGAGGTAATTGTACGTGTGGTGAAAGGTGGAAGGGAAGCGGCGGGAGTCGGGCTCTGGGACTTGGTGAAAGGGGCGTGGCGGCCAGAGACCCACTCTGGTCCCCAAGTTCAATCTGGTCCACTGCACCTGGCGGTCATGTGGGGCGGATGGGGGGGGGGGGGGCGTGGGGCGTGGGGCGGCAGGAGCGGGCACTGTGGACGCTGATCCGGATCAATGATGCTAACGCAACTCAATGGTGATCAGTGATCAGTGAAGGAAGTAGTTGAAGGATGTGTCAATCTAGTGCAGCCGGCCGGCAGCCAAGCCAAGACAAGCGAAGCCAAGCCGAGCCGAACCAAGCACCAGCGACCAGACAGCACCAGACCAGACCAGACTCGACATGAACGTGCATGGATCCAGCCCAGCACGAAAGCTTTCTGCTCGCTCTGTCTAATACTGACTCGCCAGGCGCTTTCCAGCATTCCCCAGGCCCGGATGGCCAGTCCACCGATCTGGTGCCCATGAATATTCATGCGTGTGCCATCGTTGATGTGTTATTTTTCATCATCCACTACCTACATGGTATGCACATGCACATATGCACACACGGACCGAGCCTCAACCTTCTTTCAAGCTTCGAGGAACAAATAAGGTGCCGGCCAGTCTGACTCCCTCGACGAGGTCTCAGGCCTTAAGCACAACCCGAACCCCGGAGATCATCCTTCGTCCTCAACGTCCACTTCTGTCGGCTCGGCTCTGGTTGCCACCATTCCTCCCTGGCCAGCCACACCACACCACACAACACCACACTACACCACAACGGCTTCCGAGTTTTGTCTCATCTGCCCAAGTCGCGCATCAACTAAACTTGCGCGATACAGTAGTTTGTTTCCAAAATACTAAAATAGCCATGATGGGTCTCGCCGGTTTGTCTGGCAGTGGCAGCGGCAGCGTCCAGTGTTCTTGGCCTGATAAGGAGCCGAGGACCGCGGTGGCAACAGCAGTCAAGATTGGAAGCCGTTGTTGGTGCTCCATGACGGAAATAACTGAACCACACTATGTATCGACCGTCTGGTGCCGGCGCAAGTCGCTTCATGTGTCATATCTGGGGCGTGCTGGCCACTTGAAGCACATGCTCACAGTAGCCGTGCTGGGTCGAGAGAAAGAGGAAGTGAGAAGAAAGAGGTACCACAAGAATCCCATCGCAACGTTGTCATGGGTGTATTGTCGTGCTTGTTGATGATGCATTGTTCAAAGTGTTGTACGTGCTGTGTAGCTGTTGCAGGCATGTATTTTGACACAACAAAAGCACTGCATGCATGCATTCACACACTCATGCTTGTTTCCTTTTGCTTTCGAGACCCCGAGTTCTGTTCTTTGGGAAAGCCCCTCGTCCCTCGCCCCTTCCCCACCCCTCCCCACCCCTCCCCACCCCTCTGTGCCTTCCCCTCTCCATTTTCGGGGCCTCGATAACGCACGATTGATGCTGCATGTTGTGCGGCTTGTTGTTGCTCTGCCTCCGCCCCAGATGGATGGCAAAATAAAATGGGGATGAGGAAAGAATGGGGACGAAGTGGACAGTCCGGTGGAGCAGGCCTTTATTACCTTGCACGTCAAGGTGGGCCCCTGGACTCTGGTGTCTTTGTGACCCGCTTGTTCGTCCGACCGTCTCGCCCGACTGTCTCGTGAGTCTCCTGGTCCATGGGTGGTCTCGTGTGTACGTATTTCCGTTGGCCTTTCCGTTAGCCGTTCCGGGCCGCCGCCAAACAATGTACCCAAGCTGTCTGTCTGCTGTTTCTGCTGTTTGTTCCAGCTCCAGCCCTCAAGCCGAGGGATGGCAGTGGCGTGCTATGTTCTCCAGACTGGTCTTATCATGCACATTCATCGCCCGACGCAAACCACGATCCATATCTCGTGAGTCGTGAGGGCGGCGCCTCTCCCTCTCCTCTCCCTCCCCCCTCCTTCTCTCCCTGTGTCCCCCAGCTGGCCATCTCCCTCACCAAGTCTCAATAACTCCTACTCAAGGGGTTGCTCTGTGGCTTTCCCCAACAAAGTAGAATGCTTCCTTTGAACTTGCTACGACTTGCTAGCGAATAACACTAAATAATCCTGCCACACAATCATTATGGCAAGAGGCTTCCTTTTCCTCCCTTTTTAAGGATCGCGAGAGGTATCTTTAAGGGCTAATATTATTGATATTTATATCCCTTTCTTTCTTAAAACTATTACATTAATATTAACGCCGCTTTGTATCAATCCCCCCGCCACTGAAGCTACAGATAATCCGAGAGCCAGTCGACCCCTCAGTTCGCCTTGTACCAAAACGGCGACTCGTCTTTGTTTTGTTTTGTTTGCTTTGTTCCGACGCTGCTTTCTTTCAACAAGGTCAAAGGAAACCATCGTTCGCGTCCTTCTGGACCATGTGTCTGACACGTGCACAGGAATTCGTTTTCATCGGACATGGCTGCGTTGCCGATGACTGGAGTCCTGGACCTCAATTCCTTTTCTAAGTAAAGCTGGCCACGTTGGTGCGGTCATGTCATCACGATGCCAGTGGAGATCGCCGGAGGGCACCGCGGTCCGCCACGCCACACACCAAAGTATCTGAGAAACATGGGAACGTGGTGGGTGCGCGATGTTTATGCTTGGGCAATAGTATAGGGCGGTTGCCGCCCTTTTTTCTTTCATTTTCCCCCACAAGGCCGTCACTTGTTTCCAACCTGTAAGCTAACCTTGCGCTAAAATTTAGATTATTTCAGACAGATTATGAAGTCATGTGGTCTGTCCATATTAATTAGGATATATAAACGGCTCTACTTTAAAACATGCAATCATGAATTCATGGTGCCGTTGTGGCCGCCGTTTGAGCCGAGTCACCGACAAGACGCCCTTCTCAAGCAAATTCAAGTGCGTTGTTGGTTTTTATCTCGGTATAAATTTTGTCTATCAACATGTCTTGTATAACCTACGTCGCCGATCATTCAGTAAACACTAAAGGCAGCGAATGAGCTATATATCTACAAGTGCGTATCATCGCACAGTGTTTCCATACCAGTATCCCGTTCCACCCACCCATGCCAACATTCCTCAGTCCTACGATTCGCATGAACGATTGTCCTTAGGCGGCCCCCCGTAAGTTTCTGGCCGCAAGGCCGTTTCAAGCCACAGACGACCTCGTCTGTTTCTATAATGGTGCAATCGTGCATCTTCCAACATTAGCGAGGCATATTTGTTGCATTATACTTATACCCATCGAAACGGCGAGGACAAAACTTCGAATGACACTGTTCCGATTGATCAGGCCCTTGCCAAAAGGGCAACGAATCTATGATTGTCGACAACGAAACAGCGCAGCGGAACAGCGTTCTAGCCGTTTCAAAGATTCGGCATCCTCAGTTCAGACTCTGCTTACTGTTGATAAACGTAGAAAATAATGTTTTGCTCGGTCAGACGGCCATGTATGCAGCCTTCGCGATTGGGTGTCCCCTAGCCTGCTTAATTCCTGACACATTCATACTCAAAAAAGCCACGCACTTGGAAATACTGCTTTCTTCCATCAACGCCACAATACGGCAAACCAATCATTGTGAAGTATGCTAAATATGGCTCGCTATATGTTGTTACAAACCACAAAACAAAATAGCATCTGCGGATGGCCCGTCCATTAAAACGCCATTGAATCCATTTCTCTTTTTTTGCGGCGGCATCTTCTTTTTGGAAAACAAGCACATGAACCCATTCCAATCGGTTACTTGCTGACAAAGGCCTCAATAGAGGCAATTTGTTCCAGCACACATGTCTTGCTGGTGCCACCCTTGGATGTCCTCTTCTCGACACTCCTCTCAAAATCAAACACATCCTTGATATCGGCCTCAAACAGCGGCGTAATCTCTTTGAGATGATCCAGGCTTAACTCTGAAATGGAGATACCCTGCTCTTCGGCCTTGCGGACGACAGAACCGGCAATATGATGTGTCTCGCGGAAGGAAACGCCTTTAAGGACAAGATAGTCGGCGACATCAGTGGCAAGCATATCAGCAGTCAGAGCAGCCTTCATTTTCTCAGGGCGGATTTCCATGGTGGCGACGACACCGGCAGTGATTTTGACGCAGTCCGAAACCGTCTTGAGGCAGTCAATCAACGGCTCCACGGATTCCTGAAGGTCCTTGTTATATGAAGTTGGTAGACTCTTAAGGGACGACAAGAATCCATAAGACTAATGATTCCAGTGAGCATCGCATTTTGCATGAGTAATGTTACTTGCAAGAGACGGAAATTAAGAAGTCAAAAAACCTTACCTGTCCCATGACGCGGCCAGCCTTGCCACGAATGAGCTCCAAGCTGTCAGGGTTCTTCTTCTGAGGCATCAAACTGCTCCCCGTGCTGTAAGCGTCGGCAACCTGCACAAATCCAAACTCAGCCGTGGAGAAGAGGATCAGATCCTCACTGAGCCGGCTTAAATGCACCATCAACAAGCTGGCCCACTGCAGAATATCAACGACAAAGTCGCGGTCCGCGACCGCCGCCAGACTGTTGGGGTGAATCGAAGGAAATCCCAGGTCCTTGGCCATGAATTCACGGTCAATGCCAAAGGGATTGCCGGCAAGTGCGCCTACGCCCAGAGGACAACTGGCGACACGCTCCTCGACACCGCTCAATCGCTGGAGATCACCTAGGATGAAGGTAGCGTGTGAAAGAAGCCAATGGGAGAATCGGACGGGCTGCGCGCGCTGCAAATGCGTATACCCAGGCATGAGCACGGGAAGCGACACCTTGGCCTTGGCGGTAAAAACATTGAGCGTTTCCTTCAGCGACGAAGAAATATCCTTTAGCTGCGACCTGGCCCACAGTCGCATGTCGACGCCGACCTGCTCGTTTCGGGACCGACCTGTGTGCAGCTTGCCGGCAACCTGGGTGCCGATGATCTCGCCTAATCGTCGCTCGTTGATGGTATGGATATCCTCGTCCGACTTGGAGTTGATAACGATGGTGCCATTGTCCCATTCCTCAGCAACCTTGCTCAAGCCATTTATGATCTGGGCCAGCTCATCCTCGGTGAGGATATTGAGCTTCTGGAGTCCGCGGGCAAAGGTAATTGAGCCCTGAATGTCCGCATGGCAGAGACATTTGTCAAACGAAAGAGACTCGTTAAACTGCATCATGAGGTCATCAAGGCCACCTGAGAAAAGAAAGGGATGAAGTCAGCATAAGAGTTTTGTGTGGCTATCAAGAGAGCAAGTTGCTTTCGCATGGGGGACCCGAGGACTTGACGTACTGCTGAAACGGCCTCCCCAAAGGAATGCAGACGCCGAGTCGGAAGCCATCCTGCTTTATTACCGTGTGCAATCAGCTGAGCTACTGGAGGCGAGCGAGAAAGCGACACTGCCTCACTTTTTGTTTTTAGTGTGGGATTGACAGAAGCTCTTGGCCAAATGAGAACGATGAAGATGACAAATTGCAGAGGAGAAAGCTTTTCATTTAGCGGTTGTTTGCTATCACGGCATAAAAAGCGGGGAACCCGCATCACAGCTCACCCGGTATCCGTGCCGGGTTAGGGTGTGATCCACAAGCAGCGGTAAACTATAACAAACTCTTATTATTTTTATAAGCCCTTCTAATCTATATAATTAAAGTATACTAGCTAATTTTATTAGCTAATTTACATATAAAGATATAGAATTTTATCTTAATTATATAAATTTACCTTTCACTTTAAATACCATATTAGTTAGGTCTTTAAACCTTTATATATAATACGTACCCTAAATGATTTGCTAACATACAAAAACGCGGGCAAATTTACTAAGCTAATTAGAGTATAGAGATAAAAGCTAGTTAAATCCCCCTACTAGGATTATATATAATAGGGTGCTAAGCAGAGGTCATGTAGCGCATATCGCTTCCGCGGTGGGCTTATATACAATACTGCCACCTAGGTAGGTGGCAGTATTGTATGTACATGTTACGGTCCGCAGGAACCATCCATATAAAGGATGGTTCCTAAAAGACCACAACGAATTTGACAACAATCTTACACCATACAAATGTGCACCTAACTGTGACTTGTGTGACCTTTGTTCTTTGACCTTATGAAGCATCAGTAAACACGCTGATGCCAACGCCCTACGTGTCGTATCCAACACGTAACAGTACATCCCGTAACAGGTCTCTTCTCTCCCTGTATAGCGTTGCCCCCAAATCCTGAAACTTTACGCCCTCCTGCATCAACCAGCTTTTCGCACTAAACATGGCAGAAGACTTGCCAAAAACATTGCTAAGGCTACAGCAGGCGAAGGAGAGAGCTCAGCTGGCAGAACAAACACTTAGTCGAATCATGGTTGAGCGCGATCGAATCACGGCTGAGCGCGATCGAATCACGGCTGAGCGCGATCGAATCAGGGACGAAATACGATCCACGACTCTAGCCGAATACCTCAATGCCTGTCATAACCTTGTCTTCACTAGACTCACTGTTAAAACCAACGCCTCCAGGAACGCGGCCGGTTCCATCTATGCCTACCATAAGCTTGTTCCCGGCCAACTTAAAAAATGGACCAAGTTCATTAAGTATCAAGAAAAAATGCTAGACAAGGTTTACTCGTTGTTGAAGCCCGACAACCGACTTTTCGATTCTCGACACTACCTTGCAACTGTAGGCAAAAAAGTCCTTGCAGCTCCTATTGCAAATGAGAAGATGCTAGAGAAGTTTATGCATAATTGCGTTGAAAGTCCTGTAATACACATTATAGGCGAACTAAGCAAAACCGCGAAATTTCCGAAGCTTGGGTCCGGAATAAACTTCGAAAATCACCTCAAAGCAATTAGTGACATGGCGCCTGAAGTTATTGAACGAAGGCAAAAACAACGAATTCAACAGAAAGAGCCGGCGTCTCTATCGCAGGAGCGACCTAGGACGCCCGAGCACATCCAAGATTCTGCCAGGCTAAATGCTAACCAAATCTGCGTCAATGTCTGCTACAATGAGAATGGCAAAGAAAAGAGAATCTTGATTGCTGTCGCAGAATACAAGTCGCCCCATAAGCTAAGTCTTGAACAGCTTCGCGCAGGCTTACACGACATGGATATTTTCAAGGACGTGGTCTGCAAGGACAAAACCCCGGTTGACCCTACAGCCAAGTTCATACACGACGCAGAGCAATTAACTGCGGCAGCCATTGCGCAAACCTATCACTATATGATTAAAGGTGGTCTCTCTTACAGCCTCTTGACGACAGGACAGGCTATTGTTTTTCTCAGAATTAAGTGGAAGAATCCCAGTGTTTTGTACTACCATTTTGCAGAACCTGGTCTCGAAGTTAAGGGAAACGAGGGTCTTCTTTCATATACAGCTGTTGCGCAATATGTGGCATTTCATCTGATGGCCGTTTGTGATCACAAATCTGTCAACCAGAAAACACGCCAACAGGCTATAAATAACTTGAAGACGTGGAGTGTGAATTTTCGGGACATCGCAAGCACGATCTTAAAAGACACATTACCGTCAACGCCACTTTCGCCAGCTTTTCATCCATTAAGTTATGAGCGTACAGGTCCTATGGTCCGCCGGAGCCGAAGAATCACCAACTTGTCTCCGTCTGAAATTACCCCGCCATTGGGCCATCCACAGGATAATGAAGACGCCGAAGCCGTTGAAGTCTCTGGATCCGAAGATGATACTGAATTCGACGAAGACGTCGAACCCGATGAGAATTCCAGTCCCAACGAACATTCTAGCTCTGATGACGAATATGGACCTGCAGACGCTGGTGGTCGTCATCCTTCAAGCCATAGTCCAACAGACCGACGACAAACTCATCAAGGCCAGCGAGGTCATCGTGGCCATGGCGCTAATCAGAAGCCTTCTGGAACTGGCAGTCGAGGTAGCGGCCGGGTCAGAAAGCGAAAAGCCGACCCAGTTTTCCAATATTGTACGCAGAAATGTCTGCTCGGGTTGGTCCGGGGATACGTGCTTGATTCCAAGTGTCCAAATTTCGTCCTGCACAATCAAGAAGTTAGCATGCAAAGTGACAATGACAGCAAACACGCTCACCCTATTACGTATAGTGATTTTCTCGCTATGCTTTCCAAGCAGCTTCAGCATGACCTTGACTCTGGCATTACGTCGCTTGACATCGTGGGTACCCGTGGAGCATTATTCAAAATCACTCTGCTTTCTTATGGCTATACTTTTATTGGTAAAGGCACAGTCGATGTCTTTGTTCCTGATCTTGAGCATGAAGCTACAGTCTATAAACGGCTTGAGCGGCTACAAGGCGTTAATGTGCCGGTCTTCCTTGGTACCCTCGACCTGCATGCGCTTGGCAGAACGTATTACTACGATTTCCGTGTCGACGTGGTCTATATATTACTTTTGTCGTATGGGGGCATTCCCGTGCGCGGTGTTTGCAACGAAGACCGGCATAACCCACCCCTGCTTCAAACGGCAACACAATCGATGAAGGCCATACATCAAGAAGGAGTAGTCCACATGGATGCACGGTCGCGCAATATGTTGTTTAACGCCGAAACTCAGGGCGTTATGTTCATTGACTTCGAACGGTCACAACTCCGCCCACAAACTCAACGCGACTTAACATCATTATCGCCTACTAAGCGACGACGAGTACAAGCTTCAGCGAGTAAAGCCGATTTGGTTTTCCATCCCATCCATGGTGATTCTCAGCTAGACGTAGGGTTCGCAAATGACTTATTGGAAGTAGACAGAGTATTTGCATGTTATTAACCGCGCTATACGCCCCGATACGCGCGACCGCATAAACTTTGTGCTTAGCTTTTCCAGGTATTCGTTATTATTAGAAAAAAAAATGAAAGGTGGGATCCAGATCCCTTAAGCTAGTGTTACGTGCTGGAAGCCACACGTAAGAGGTTGAAACTCACGCAATAGGCACAGTGCTTTATAAGGTTATAAAGATAGATAACACTCAAGGCATAGTTAGGTGGTTAAGTGTACGCAAGGTCAAAGTTATCATTCTATTCTAATAGTGGAGGAAACCACTCTATGGATGAGGTTTCCTCCGGGGACCGTAACAGCGAGATTTACAAAAGCTCATATACTTTAACACCCCCCCTAGACTTAAATATCTAGGTGCCTAGGATAATGCTAATGTAACCCTTTTGTTTTTCCTAGTTTTTAGTGGGGTTCGAACATATAAGAATTGATATTCGTAGCTGTAATTTTTACGCTGTACCCACAGCCCCCCTGTCGCAGGCCCGCTTTTCTTATCTGCCTATATTAGCTATCCCACGCCCCTCTATATAAATTATATATAAGTGCATAGGTTATATAATTCTACTAGGCAGTGAGCCTATAATTAGCAAGCTATAATATAGCTTTCTTATACCTCTATAAAAAATATATAACTTTTTTCTTTTAATAATGCTCTTTATAATACCTAGAATTTACACTTAAACCCTACTTTTTTATATTCTTTTAAGATATTAAAGAACCTTTAGAATATTAGAATTTATAATAACTCTATTATTCTATTAGGCATAAAGCATAACCTTTTTATAAATAATTAAGTTAATAGCTTTAAGATTTTACTACTTCTACTTTTATTGTTGGTTTTTACCAGGCAGGGTAAATCAAAGCAGTACTGCAAAAAGGGCACGAAAAACAAGGTTAAAAGTTATAGTATATAGATATTTAAAATCTAGCTGCCTATAGTATTATAGGCAGAGGTGTATATATATAGAGCTATAGGCTATTATATTACCCTATACCCTTCTTAGTATAGCTAATAGAATAGTATGTATTTATTCTAGCTATACTAAGGTTACTCTATAAGAGAGTAATTTTAATACTTATAAATTTTCTCTTTTTATTAAAAAAAAGAAATTACTTAAAAAATAGCTAAAAAAATATATAAAAATAAAAATTAAATAAAGTAAATATAAGTAAATCCCTTAGTTAGAAAGAGTAATTCTAATTAGCTAGCTTTATATTAAGTTAATTACCTAACTTAATAACTCTAATCCCCTTTTATTATTTAATATTTTTAATATTATTTATTCCCTTATTTAATACTTTCTTTTTTACCTATTCTTCTATATAAATTTAAGCCTTATTCTTATTAATAAATCCTTTTAGAGCCTTATTTAGTATTGCCTTTATTATAGTATTTATAATATTATTATCTTTATTAATCTATTAGATCTTTATAATCTCTTATTTTTTATATAATTAATAAAGGGCTATAATATTAATTATTAGTCTTTTTTTCTTTATTATATCTAACTTTATAAGATATTTATATAATAAAAAAGAGTTAGTATAGATAATTATTAGGATTAGTAATATTTATAGCTTCTTAGTAATTATATTTAATATAATGCCTACTATATAAGTAATATCTATACCTTATACTATTCTATATAGCTTAGATATAAGAGTACTTTTTATAACTCTTTTACTTTTAGTAAAGCTATATATAATAATATTTCTATAGAGGTTAAATTTAGTATTACTACTACTTTTTTTTTTATTACTAAGGATTATTATAAACTTAATTTATAAACTTAAGTCTTTATTATTTATAAAAAAACTATTAATAAATATATATAATACTACTAATAGAAGGTTTAGTAAAATATATTAGATTCTATAGTTATAATTATTAATTTATTATTAGATTCTTTTATTAAGGTTATTTATATTAGTTTAATTAGGGTTTTAGGCTTATATTATAATTAAGAGGTTAAAAGTAGCTTTAAGCTAGTAAATTATTAAAATATATGCTTTATAAGCTTATTACTTTATATATTTAGGCTTAGTAGTTAATTAATTAAGTATAACTATTATTAGCTTTTTACTTTAGCCTTTTTACTTAACTTTAATAATACTATTAATAAGTTATAAAAGAATATAACTATTAAAAATAAAGGGTTTCTTAGCTATTAATTATAGCTTTAGTTTTATAAGGAATTCTATATTTTTTAATTTAATCTCTTCTCTCTTATAAAATATATTATTACTAAGGCTTAAAGTATTATTAGTTTATATATTAATAATACTAAAGTTAGGATTTTTCTCTAATATAATAAGCAGGTATAAATTATAGCTTAATATAGTTATTATAAGTTTCTCCTAGTAGTATTTTATATAGATTATTTACTAGTAAGTACCTATTTTTATAATTCTATATAATAGCTTAATAACTTCTATAATTATATTTATAAAATATAAGTAAGTAATTTATTAAGGTAGTTTTATAATTATTAGCTTATTAAGAGTAGTCTATAACTATATATATACTTATATAATATCTTAGAGCTATAAGGAGATCTTTTCTTTTACTAATAATAGTGCTAAAGCTATAATAAGCTATTAGCTAGCTCTCTAGATTATAGGAGATTATATAAGGATTATACCTTTACTACTATTATTATAGCCTTAAATTATAAGTCTTAATTTTTTATATAGTATATTAGTTCCTTTACTTTTAATCTCTTTAACTATATAAGAATTAAAGAAATAATAATTACTATAGTATTAAGAGTTAAAGGTAATAAATTTAAATACTTTCTAATTTAGTAAAGTATTAATTTTCTTTTTATTTAATTTAGTAAAGGGCTTACCTTTATTACTAATTTTACTCTCTTTTTTAAGGTTAATTATAAGCTAGAAATTATCTTTTTCTTTAGCTATAAGGAAGGTAGTTAGCTTATAGAATTTCTCTTTAAAACCCTTTTTTTATTACCTTTCTATTCTTAGTGCTATAAAACCCTCCTTTTAAGCCTCCTTCTTTTATATACCTTTCTTTTTCTTTTTATACTATTAAGTAGTATATAAAGCACTTATAGCTTAATAAGTTAGCTATTATTAGGTATTTAATAGTAATAAAGTTAATAAACTACCTACTAAACTACTTATTTTTAGACCTTTTTAAGGGAAGAATAATATAAAGAAATTCTTCTCTTTTCTCTAAGTTAATTCTAAAAGAAAGAATTCTTTATTATTATTTAGATTTACTAAAGAAACCTTTAAATAGCTATTTTTATTATAAGTACTTCTAGGTATACTTTAGTTAGTAGTATACTTAAATAATATAAGAGTTTAAGAGAATACTATATAATTCTTCTTACTATTTATAGTATAGGTAGCTATAGGTACTTTCTAAGGCCTTCTATACCTTTACTCTATTAGTAAATAAATTTTAATATTTCTAAACCTTTCTATTTCTTAATTTTCTTTTTCTTTCTCTCTATAGGTAGTATTTCTATTTTAGTTATTTAATATAGTAGCTACCTAGCGCTTAATAGCTAATTTAATATCCTTCTTTATAAGGTTTATTTTTATTATATATAGCTTTATAATAGTGCTTTAGAATTCTACTAAACTATTAAGTATTTTTATAATATAAGTTTTATTAGTTATTATTAGTAGCTTATAAGGGCTATATTAACTATCTTTTTTTTACTATATTTATATATTTAATTATAGTAGTAAATTATAGGTTAGAAGGGTATTTAGTCTATTTT
The DNA here is from genome assembly GCA_018360255.1 of Claviceps maximensis. Classification (NCBI taxonomy): domain Eukaryota; kingdom Fungi; phylum Ascomycota; class Sordariomycetes; order Hypocreales; family Clavicipitaceae; genus Claviceps; species Claviceps maximensis. The sequence goes on from SRPZ01000089.1 coordinate 95,817, forward strand.
TAGTATATAGAGCATTCTATACTTATCTTCTAGTAAGGTATTTATAGGCTTTATTAGTAGCCTTATAGAGAATTATAGCCTATTAAGTTATTAGGAGACTAAGTATAGATTTTATAGTTATTTTAAAATATACTTTAAATACTAATAGTATAGGTATAAGGCTATTAAGACCTATAAAGTTATTAATAGCTTTAATAGCTATTTATAGCTTTTAGGCTAGGGTAAGTAGCTTACTTACTTTATTATTAATAATATTATATACCCTCTTAAGGGGTATATAGTATTATTTAACCTTACTAACGCTATTATAAGCTTCTATAAGCACCTTACTTATATTAATTACTATTAACTATACTAAATAGTGAAATTTTATAGAAGTAAAGTATTTTTTAGTATTATAAATAATTTAATTAAAAGGTCTAAAATATATATTAATTTAATATTTTTTAAGGGCATTTTAAATATTTAATGCCTTTTATTATTAGGGTTTAAGGAAGTATATAGCTTAAAATAAGGTTATAGTATTAATAATATATAAAATAAGTTTTCTATTAATTTAGAGAATATTAATAATAACTTTATAGTTAAAGTTATAGTTTTTTTTTAATATAAATTTAAAGTAACTAAGAGCTTTGCTATATATTTAGTATTAGTAATATTCTTAAGTAAGCTTTTTAATAGCTACTACTATTATTTTCTTACTAGTATATTATAGTAGCTTTATAAGTCTTACTATAGAAAGGTAGCTAAAATAATAGTAAAGTTAATAGATTTTTTACTTTAAAAGATAGAAAATCTTTACTTTAATAGCCTATAAGGTCTACTAAGGGTATCCCTATTTATATATAATAAAAATCTTTATATTACCTTAAATAAGTAGATTTTTAATATTATTTAGCTTTATATTTATTCTATTTATATTTATAATATAGTATAAAAATAGTATTAATAAGCTAAGGATATAAAAGTTAATAGGACTAAAGACTATTAATATATAAAGAAAACCTAAAGATTTTACTAATTTAGCTCTAAAGTTAATAGTATATTAATTAGTAGCTTTAATCTTTAAATATAGCATTAGCTTTATTAATATAGTTACTTAGCTAATTTCTACTATTAATATACTTACTACTTTAGTATTTAGAATAATTCCTTAGAATACCTTAGTAATATATCTCTTTTTTAATATAAAGCATTATAGGTCTAATTAGTTAGTTTATTAGTAGGGATTACTACTAAAAAGAGTATATTTAAAGGCATTATTTTCTAGTATTTTTAAGAGAAGAAAACCTTTAGAAATTAGTATTTAAAGTAGTAATACTAGCTACTTTAAAGTAGGCTTTTCTATTAAAGATAGTATTAATATAAAGAATTATATAAATATTAACTCTAAACCTTAATTTATTTTTTACTTTATAGTAAAGTATATATTAATAGCTTTCTAAGTAAAGTAGTTAATATAGTTTAGGGCTTTATTTTTATTTTTATTAAATTTTATTATAATACCTTTAAATACCTATAAAAAGGCATTATAACTTTTATTAGTTAGTGTTAGAATCGCTGCACAATCCGGGCTGACTGACAATGCCCGGAACCACTAGGAATGACTGAATTCTACTGCAGAGCAACCTAAGAATCTAGCATATCTAATTAGTTAATTAGAATGTAGAGTTTTCACTACCTTAAGCAGCATTTCTAATAGCATTTTATAAGGCCTTTTATAGCTATAAAAAGCCTTATTAAATACTATAGATTATTATAGAAATTAGACCCTTTTATAATAATTATAGCTCTACCTAATAATCTAGATCTTATATATAAAGACTATATATTTCTATTAATAAATATTTAGTAAATCCTTAGAAATACTAATACTAATTAGTAGGTTATATCTATTCTTTAAATATATTATTTTATAGATTTATAAGGAATTTATAAGAAAAGGTAAATTTCTATTTATACTAAATAGGGAAATTTTATACTAAAAGAAGTAATTCTTACTAAATAACCTATTAAAAGATTATTATACTAACTAGCTTTAAGGCTCCTAGAAAATATTAATATATTTAATTTTATCTTCCTAATTAGGAGATTTTAAAATAATTCTATTATAATTTACACTATTATTTATAGAAAAACTATTATTTATTTAACTAACTAATTCTTTATTATACTAAAGCTTATATAGGAATTACTAAACTAAAATATAATATCTTAACTAAAGCCTATTAAAACCCTATAGAATATTTAATTACTAAAATATTATACTATAAAAGTAATAAGGACTTCTAAGATATAACTAAAAACCTCTATTAAAGTAGTATTAATACTGCTTTACTATAAGTACTATAAGTATAAATCTTACTAAAGTTCCTTCCTTTAATTCTTTAAAAATACTTAAGAAATCTTATATTAAAATAGGAAAAATATATAGAAAATAACCTAAGCTAATAGAATAATCTATAATATATTACTAATTAAATAGTATATATATTTAATTACTATAGTATATTTAAATAAAAAGGTCTAAAGTTATATAATATATTCTATAAAGACTTTAAAGAATAAACTACTAAAGACTTTAGTAAGATTTATACCCTTTTAAGAAAGGATTTCTAAGACTTTCTTATTAAAAATAATATACCTATTAGGATTACCTATAGCCTTTATATAGCTACTATACTTACTAAACTTATTAAGGCTAATAAAGAGTAAATTAAGACTTAGTTCTCTAGTTAAGCTACTTACTATTAACTAAAACCTATAATTTCTATAGCTCTATAACTATTAAGCCTAATCTATAGTATTTAATTAATTAATTAGTAAATACTAAAAGAAAATAGGTTAATTATACTACTAATTTATTAGCAATAAAATATAT